>PVKM010006113.1:0-39852 GCA_004027735.1 Carollia perspicillata | reverse complement strand
GAATAAGTGAACTGAGATATAGTGAACCGTGATATAGCGAGGTATGACTGTACTTCACTGGTGAGTACCCATATAGAATTTTATTTGTTGTTAAAATTACATAGGTTTAAGAATGTAGAAAATGTTTAAGAGCATATGAAGTGTTTATAAGAGTGGGAAATGTTAATAAGAGTGGAAAAGGTTTATAGGAGAGTAGGAAGGGTTTATAAAGCCTTAAATATATATAAATAATAAAATAAATATAACTCTGCTACTTCACAGAGTTTCACCTATTGCAGAGGTCTCTGGAACGTAACTCCTGTGATAGGTGAGGGATCACTGTATACCCAACTGGGACACCTAACTTTATAAAAAAAGCTCAGGAAGATGTTGTGGTTAACTTTATTTTTCTCACATTGTACCAAGTTTCTATCCTTTACTCTCATTATTTCTCCTACATTGAGCCATACATAAGCACTCTCTTCCTCAAGTCAACTCATACTCTTTTTCCCTTCTAATAAGAGTCTTATTTCTTTTTTGTCTTTTATAAATAGTGGCTAGTTTGGTAAAATATCATGGTTATTCCTGTACTTCTCCAAAGGAACTCCTATTTGCTCACTACTGGTTTCTACTTTAAATCCCATAGAACACTCTCCCACTTTCTTAAACCATTTTGCCTTCACTTTGCCCTTGATTAGTTGAGTGAGGAATTTTATTTCCTTTTTTACTCTCTCCCTTTTTTTTTCTTTTTACCCTCTCTCTAAACCTGGGTTTTAATCACTGCTCATATTAGTTTGCTTCCTCCATCCTCTCAAAATTATTTTTCTCTACAGTAGACATGTCATATTTAATTTTTGCTTTTCCACAATGTTCTCATTCCCATTCAACCTTTATTACACTTCATTCATCTGTCATTGCAATCAACCTTGCTGCGGTTTTTCTGAAATTTTTTTCCCATTGGTCCAGTACATTTTCAATTTAACTTCAAACCTCATGGTATACTCTTCCCTCCTCTTACTCATTGTTTGCATCGCCCTTTTGTGTTTAACTTAGTTGTAAATTTGGAACTTTCCCTTTTTTGGCCACTGTTCTATCACAATTCTCACCAATTATCCTCCCTCTTACTGTTGCTGTTGCTTTTGTGTGCAACAGCATTTTCCCCTCTTTTAGTTATATCACATCCCCTTTGTACATATTATAATATCCACAGTATATCTTCACCTTTATTTGTTGTATTTAAAGCCTTTTCTTTTTTAATTACTTTATTGTTGTTCAATTAAAGTTGTCTGAATTTTCTCCCCACCACTCCCCTGGCACACCAGACAAACCTACTTCCCTCCCTTGCTTCCACCCTCCCCTTGATTTGTCCATTTTTCCTTTATAGTAGTTCCTGAAAACCTTTCCCTCAATTTTCCCCTCCCCCTTCCCCTCTGGCTATTGTTAGATTGTTCTTAATTTCAATGCCTCTGGTTACATTTTGTTTGCTTATTTATTTTGTTGATTATATTCCAGGTAAAGGTGAGATCATATGGTATTTTTTCCTCACTGCCTGACTTATTTCACTTAGCATAATGCTCTACAATTACATCCACTCTATGTCAAAGGGTAGGAATTCCTTCTTTATGCCACGTAGAATTCCATTGTGTAAAAGTACCATCAATTTCGATCCACTCATTTACTGATGGTCACTTATGTTGCTTTCAGCACTTGGCTGTTATAAATTGTGCTGCTATGAACATTTGGATGCATAGATTCTTTTGGATTGGTGTTCCAGGGCTCTTAGGGTATAATCCCAGCAGTGGAATTGTTAGCTAAAAAGGCAGTTCCATTTTTAGTTTTCTAAGGAAATGCCATACTGTTTTCCGCAGTGGCTGCACCAGTCTGCATTTCTACCAACAGTGCACTAGGGTTCCCTTTTGTCCTCATCCTCTCCAACACTTGTTTGTTGATTTGTTTATGATGGCATTCTGACTGGTGTGTAGTGGTATCTCATTGTGGTTTTAATTTGCATCTCTCTGATGGCTAGTAATGCTGAGCATCTTTTCATATGCCTCTAGGCCCTCTGTATGCCCTCTTTGAAGAAATGTCTGTTCAAGTCTTCTGCCCAATTTTTAGTTGGTTTTTATTTTTTGTCTTTCTGGGGTGAAGTCATGTCAGTTATCTATATATTTTGGAGGTCAAATCATTATACAAGGTATTATTGGCAAATATGTTTTCCCATCTGGTTACTTCTCTTTTCATTTTAATGCTTTTTTCTTTAGCCTTGCAGAAGCTTTTTAATTTGATGAGATCCCATTTGTTTATTCTTTTCTTATGTCTCTTGCTTTAGGGGACATATCAGTGGAGATGTTGCTGTGTGGAATACCTGAGATTTTCCTGATGATGTTTTCCTCTAGGACTTTTATGGTGTAACAACTTATATTTAAGCCCTTTATCCACCTTGAATTTGTTTTTGTGTATGGTGTTAAGCTGGTGATGAATTTTCTTCTTTTTGCATGTGGCTGACCAGATCACCCAGCACCATTTGTTGAAGAGGCTAGTTTTATTCCATTTTATGCTTCTGCCCCCTTTGTCGAACATTAATTCACCCAAGAGACTTGGGTTTATTTCTGGGCTCTATATTCTGTTCCATTGGTCTACATGTTTGTTCTTATGCCAGCACCAGGCTGTACTAATCACATTTGCCTTGCAATACAGTTTTATATCACGTATTGTGATTCCTCATACTTTGTTCTTCCTTCTCAAAATTTCTATAGCTATTCTGGGTCATTTGTGGAACCATATAAATTTCTGAAATGTTTGTTTTACATCTGTGAAATATGTCATTGGTACTTCAATAGGGATTATAATGAATCTATAAATTTTGGGGATAGTATGGACATTTTCATGATGTTATTTTTTCCAATCCATGAACACAGTACATGCTTCCATTTGTTTCTGTCTTTCATAATTTCTTTCTTCAGTGTTGTGTAGTTTTCTGAGTAAAAATCTTTTACCTTTTTGGTTAGGTTTATTCCTAGGTACTTTATTTTATTTGTTTTGATAACAAATGAGATTTTTTTCCTGATTTCTATTTTTGATATTTCATTGCTGATGTACAAAAATGCCTTTGATTTCTGAATATTGACTCATTATATTGCCTTTGGCCAAATTCACTTATTAGGGTGAGTAGTTTTTTGCTGGAGGCTATAGGATTTTCTATGTACACTATCATGTAATCTGCAAACAATGACAGTTTTGCTTCCTCCTTTCCAATTTGGATGCTATTTATTTCTTTTTCTTCCTTGATTGCTGTGGCTAGGATTTCCAATACTATGTTGAATAGGAGTAGAAAAAGTGGACATCCTTGTGGGAAAGCTCTAAGTTTTTGCCCAATGAATACAATGTTAGCTGTAGGTCTCTCATATATGGCCTTCATTATGTTGAGGAATGTCCCCTCTATTCCCACTTTGCTAAGTGTTTTTATCATAAGTGGGTGCTGTACCTTATCAAATGCTTTTTCTGCATCTATTGATAGGATCATGTGATTTTTGTATTTGTTTTTGTTTATGTGATGTATTACATTTATTGATTTGTGAATATTGTACCATCCTTGCATCTCTGGCATGAATCCCACTTGATCATGCTGCATGATCTTTTTAACCTATTGTTGAATGCAGTTTCCCAATATTTTGATGAGGATTTTAGCATCGATGTTCATCAGTGATATTGGCCTGAAGTTTTCTTTTTTTATTGTGTCTTTATCTGGTTTTGGGATTAGGATGGGTCTAGCCTCATACAAAGAGTTTGGGAGTCTTCCATCATCTTGAATTTTGTGGAATAATCTGTGAAGGACAGGGGTTAAATGCTTTGTAAAATTATCTTGTGAAAAAATCTGGTCCAGGATTTTTTTTGTGTGAAGCTTTTTGATTATTGCTTCAATGTCATCAGCTGTTATTGGTCTGTTCAGGCTTTCTACTTCTTTTTCATTGAGTTTTGGAAAAGTGCATTTTTCTAAAAATTTGTTTATTTCACTAAGATTTTCAAATTTTGTGGCATATATTTCTTTGTAGTAATTTGTTATGATCCTTTGTATTTCTGTGATATCAGTTGTAATCTCTCCACTTTCTTTTCTGATTGTGTTTTTTTGGGTTCTCCTTCTTTTTTTCTTGATGAGCCTGCTTAAAGGATTGTCAATTTTGTTTCCAGAGAACCAACTCCTGGATTTCTTGATCCTTTGAATTGTGCTTTTAGTCTCCATGTCATTTAATTCTGCTCTGATCTTGGTTATATCCTTCCTTCTACTTGCTCCTGGCTGTCCTTTTGTTGTTCCTGTGGTTCTTGTAGGTGCAATGTTAGGTTGTTTATTTGAAATGTGTCTATCCTTTTTTGGTGGGCCTTAAATGGTATCAACTTCCCTCTCAGGACTGCCTTCACTGTGTCCCATTAGTTTTGGATTGTTGTGAGATCATTTTTGTTTGTTTCCAGAAACTTTTTTATTTCTTCCCTGATTTCATTCTTGACCCTTTTATTGTTTAATAGCGTTGTATTAAATCTGCATGAGTTTCAGTGTTTTGGGGTTTTCTCCTTGAGGTGGTTTCTACTTTCAGCCCCTTGTGGTCTGAAGAAGTACTTGATAAGATTTCAAATTTCTTGAATTTGTTGAGGCTTGTTTTTGTCCTTTCATGTGGTCTATCTTTGGAAATGTTTCATGTACAATTGAAAGAAAGTGTTGTTTGCCTCCTTGGGATGAAAGGAGGCTGTATAAATATCAGTTATATCCATTTAATCTAGGCCATTGCTCAATGCTGCAATATCTTTGTGGATATTTTGTTTGGACGATCTGCCCATTTTCACCTTGGGGTGTGAAAACCCCTACTGTAATTGTGTTGTTGTAAATGTCTTTGTTGAAGTCCTCTAAGATTTTCTTTATGTATTTAGGTGCTCCTATGAGGGTGTATATATTTACAGTATTTATGTCTTCTTTTTTTAAATTTATTTTTTAATTTTTTAATTGTTCAAATACAGTTTCTTTTACTCCCACTGTAGTCCAGCCCCCCCCCAGTGCTCCCCAACACCCTTCCATTTCCACCCCACTTAGTTTTTGTCTATGTGTCCTTTATATTTGTTCCTGTGATCCCTTCCCCTTTTCCTCTGAAATTCCCTCTCCTCTCCCCTCTGGTTACGATCAGCCTGCTTTCTATTTCAATGCCTTTGGTTATATTTTGCTTGCTTGTTTGTTTTGTTGCTTAGGTTCCTCTTAAAAGTGAGATAATATGGTATTTGTCTTTCACCACCTGGCTTATTTCGTACAGCATAATGCTTTCCAGTTCCATCCATGCTGTTCCAAAGGGTAGGAGCTCCTTCTTTCTTTCTGCCACCTAGAATTCCATTGTGTAAATGTACCATAGCTTTTTTATCCATTCATTTACTGATGGGCATCTAGGTGGCTTCCAACACTTGACTATTGTAAATTGTGCTGCTATGAACATTGGGGTGCATAGGTTCTTTTGGGTTGGTGTTTCAGTGTTCTTAGGATATAATCCTAGCAGTAGAATTGCTGGGTAAAAAGGCAGATCAATTTTTAGTTTTCTTATAAAACTCCATACTGTTTTCCATAGTGGTAGTACCAGTCTGCAATCCTACCAACAGTGAACTAGGGTTGCCTTTTGTCCACAATTACTCCAATACTTCTTGTTTGTTGCTTTGTTTGTGATGGCCATTCTGACCAGTGTAAAGTGGTATCTCATTGTGGTTTTAATTTGCACTACTCTGATAGCTAACAATATTGAGCATCTTTTCAGTGTCTCTGAATCCTCTGTATGTCCTCCTTGAAGAAGTTCTGTTCAAGTCCTTTGCCCATTTTTTAATTGGGTTGCTTGTCTTCTTGGAGTGGAGTCGTGTAAGTTCTTTATATATTTCGGAGATTAAACCTTTGTCTGAGGTATCATTGGCAAATATGTTTTCCCATATAGTTGGTTTTCTTTTATTTTAATGCTGTTTCCTTTAGCTATACAGAAGCTTTTTATTTTGATGAGCTCCCATTTGTTTATTCTTTCCTTTATGTCCCTTGCTCTAAGGGACATATCAGTAAATATTCTGCTGAAATATCTGAGATTTTCCTGCCTATGTTCTCCTCTAGGACTTTAATGGTGTCATGAGTTATATTTAAATCTTTTATCCACCTAGAATTTATTTTTGTGTATGGTGTGAGTTGGTGCTCGAGTTTCATTTTTTTACACGTAGCTGTCCAGTTCTCGCAACACCATTTGTTGAAGATGCTGTTTTTACTCCATTTTATGTTGCAGCCCCCTTTGTCAAATATTAATTGACCATAGAGACTTGGGTTTATTTCTGGTCTCTCTGTTCTATTCCATTGGTCTATGTACCTGTTTTTATGCCAGTACCAGCCTGTTTTGATTACACTGGCCTTGTAATACTATTTGGTATCAGGTATTGTGTTCCCTCCTATTTTGTTTTTCTTTCTCAAACTTTCAGCAGCTATTCAGGGTCGTTTGTGGTTCCATATAAACTTTTTTGATGTTTGTTCTATGTCTATGAAAAATGCCTCTGGTACTTTAATAGGTATTGCATTGAATCTGTAAATTGCTTTGGGTAGAATAGACATTTTGATGATATTAATTCTTTCAATCCATGAACACGGTATATGTTTCCATTTTTGTGTGTCTTCCTTGATTTTATTCTTCATTCTTGTGTAGTTTTCTGCATGCAGGTCTTTTATCTCCTTGGTTAGGTTTATTCCTAGGTATTTTATTTTTCTTCTTGCTATATCGAATGGGATTTTTTTTCTTGATTTCTGCTTCTGCTGTTTCATTGTTGGTATACAAAAATGCCTTTGATTTCTGGATATTGACTTTGTATCCTGCTCTTCTGCTGAATTCATTTGTTAAGTTAAGCAGTTTTAGGGTGGATTCTATAGGATTTTCAATGTACACTATCATGTCGTCTGCAAACAGTGACAGTTTTGTTTCCTCCTTTCTAATTTGGATGCCTTTTGTTTCCTTTTCTTTTCTGATCACTGGGGCTAAAACTTCCAATACTATATTGAATAGAAGTAGTGAATGTGGACAACCTTGTTTTGTTCCTGATCTTAGTGGAAAAGTTTTAATTTTTGCCCATTGAGTATGATGTTGGCTCTAGGTCTCTCATATATGGCCTTTATTATGTTGAGGAATGCTCCCTCTATTCCCACTTTGCTGAGTGTTTTTATCATAAATGAGTGCTGTACCTTATCAAATGTAATTCTGCATCTATTGATAGGATCATGTGATTTTTCTCTTTGCTTTTGTTTATGTGATGTATTACATTTACTGATTTGTGAATATTCAACCATTCTTGCATCCCTGGGATGAATCCCACTTGGTCATGGTGTATGATCTTTTTAATGTATTGTTGGATGCAGTTTGCTGAGGAGCCGCCAATAAGACACCACTCTCAGAGGAGGGTCAATGGGCAAGTGAAGCTGTCTGGCTTTATTAATCACACATTTTTATACAGTTTGATTACATAAGTCAGGTATACAATTTACTTTGATTAATTACTTTTATTTCCATATATGTATGGTTATATATTTTCTTTTTGTGATTACTATGACTACTATACTGAAACTCTGCCCCATAACCCTGGTTTCCACAGCATCAACAGGGGCTAGGTTACCACAGTTTGCCAATATATTCTTGAGGATTTTAGCTTTTATGTTCATCAGCAAAATTGGCCTGAAGTTTTTTTACTTCGTTGTGTCTTTATCTGTTTTGGGGATTAGAATGATGCTGGCTTCATAAAAAGAGTTTGGGAGTCTTCCATCACTTTGGATTTTTTTGAATAGTCTCTGAAGTATAGGGCTTAGCTCTTCCTTAAATGCTTTGTATAATTTTCCTGTGAAACTATCTGGTCCAGGGCTTTTGTGTGTCAGGATTTTTTTGATTACTGCTTCAATTTCATCTGCTGTTATTGGTCTGTTCAGGCTTTCTGCTTCTTTTTCATTTACTTTTGGAAGATTATATTTTTCTACAAATTAGTCCATTTCATCTAGGTTTTCAAATTTCTTGTCATATAGCTCTTCATAGTAATTTCTTACAATCCTTTGCATTTCTGTTGTGTCCATTGTAATCTCTCCTCTTTCATTTCTGATTGTTTTTATTTGGGTTCTCTCTTTTTCTTTCTTGATGAGCCTGCTTAGAAAAGGCTTATCAATTTTGTTTATCTTTTCCAAAAACCAGCTCCTGGATTCATTGATCCTTAGGATTGTGATTTTAGTCTCTATATCATTTAATTCTGCTCTAATTTTGGTTATTTCCTTTCTTCTACTTGCTCTGGGCTGTCTTTGTTGTTGTTTCTTGAGTTCTTGTAGGTGTATTGTTAGGTTGTTTGTTTGAAATGTTTGTATCTTTTTTTAGGTAAGCCTGTATTGCTATGAACTTCCCTCTCAGGATAGCCTTTGCAGTGTCCCATAACTTTTGGGTTGTTCTGAATTCATTTTCATTTGTTTCTGGAAACTTTGATTTCTTCCCTAATTTCATTCTTGATCCATCCATTGTTTAATAGCATGCTATTCAATCTCATTGATTTTGAGTATTGGGTTTTTTTTTCCCCTTGGGGTTGGTTTCTAGTTTCAGTCCCTTGTGGTCAGAGAAAATGCTTGGTATGATTTCAATTTTCTTGAATTTCTTGAGGCTTGTTTTGTGTCTCAGCATGTGGTACATCTTTGAAAATTTTCCATGTGCATTTGAAAAGAACGTGTATTTAGCTTCTTTGGGTTGAAGGGATATATATATATGTATATGTATATGTATATGTATATGTATATGTATATGTATATGTATATGTATATGTATATCAGTTAAGTCCACTTCATCGAGGGTGTTGTTCAATGCCACAATATCTTTGTTGATATTTTGTTTAGAAAATCTGTCCATTTTTGACAGTGGGGTATTAAAATCCCCTACTATAATTGTGTTGCTATCAATATCTTTCTTGAAGTCCTCTAAGATTTTCTTTATATATTTGGGTGTCCCTATGGTGGGTGCATATATATTTACAAAGTTAATGTCCTCTTGGTGGAGTCTTCCCTTGAGTATTATGAAGTGACCTTCTGGGTCTCTCTTTATGACTGTGTTTTTGAAGTCTATTTTGTCTGATATGAGTATTACTTCCCCGGCTTTTTTTTTCCTGTCCATTTGCATGGAAAACTTGTTTCCAGCCCTTCACTTTCAGTCTGTGTAAGTCTTTTGTCTTGAGGTGGATCTCTTGCAGGCAGCATATGTGTGGGTCATGCTTTCTTATCCATTCAGCTATTCTATGTCTTTTGATTGAAGCATTTAATCCATTTACATTTGAGGTTATTATTGATAGGTTCTTATTCATTGCCATCTTTTTACCTGTGTTCCTCTCTCTCTGTCTTTCTTTTCCTTCCTTTCCTTAGAGCAGTCCCTTTAGCATGTCTTGCAGAGCTGGTTTGGTGGAGGTGTATTCTTTTATACTTTTTTTGTCTGGAAAGCTCCTTATTTGGCCTTCTATCTTGATTGAAAGTCTTGCTGGGTGAAGTATCCTTGGTTGTAGTCCTTTAGTTCTCATTACCTGGAATATTTCTTGCCATTCTCTTCTGGCTTGGAGCGTTTCCATTGAGAAGTCACCAGCTAACCTTACTCGGGCTCACTTTTATGTTACTTCCTTTTTCTCCCTTGCTGCTTTAAGATTCTCTCTTTGTCTTGGAATTTTGCCATTTTAACTATCGTGTCTTGAAGTGGGCCTCTTTGGGTTCCTCTCGATTGGGACTCTCTTTGTTTCCTAGATTTGTGTGACTTTTTCTCTCATCAAATTAGGGAAGTTTTCCATCATTACTTTTTCAAATAGATTTTCTATCCCTTGCTCTTCTCCTCCTCCTTCTGTTATCCCTATTATATGGATATTATTACGTTTCATATTGTCTTACATTTCTCTTAGTCCATCTTCATTCTTTCTGAGCCTCTTTTTTTTTTTTTCTTGCTCCTTCTGGGTGATTTTTTTCTACTTTGTCCTCCAATTCGCTGATGCAATCTTCTGCTTCATCGATCCTGCTTTTGATTGCTTGCACTGTTTTCTTCAGTTCAAAAATTGTATTCTTCATTTCCTTGCCCCTTGTTGATACTTTCTATTTACTTTTTCATGTTGATATAGTTTGCAGTGAGTTCATTGTAGTTCCCCTGTAGTTGCTAGTAGCTCATTGTGAAGTCATTGAAATTCCTGATAACCAGTTCTTTGAATTTAATATCTGATAGCTGACTTGCCTCCATTTCTTTTAGCATTCTTTCTGAGGCTTCCTCCTTTCTTTTCATTTTGGGATTGTTTCTTTGTCTTCTCATTTTTTGTGAGACACTTCTTGTTAGCTTCAGCTTCTTAAATGGATTTTTTCTGGCTCCCAAGGTTTATGGTGTGAACTGCTGTGGTAGAATACCTGTGAGATTCAGTGGTGCAGTCTCCTTTGGGTATCCTGGTGTTCACCACTTCCACTTACTCTTTTTTTGTGATCAGTGGAGGGGGAGCAAAATGGTTTAAGATAGCAGGAGAGTATTCTATGATATTTACAGTAGCAGTCATTATAGAAGAGATAGGAGATCCTTTGGCTATGTATAATGTTAATCATGATCTTCAACCCAACTAGCCACTTTTAAGAAAGGATGGAAAGAAGATACGATTCTTGTTGGGGAGGGAGGGATTGTGAGTTGGATCTAGAAAGCAGTGAGGTTGTGGGAGGTCAGATTCTGGGGTAAGGTGAAAGTAAAGGATAGTAAATAGGTGTAGTGTGTGGGACAATAGAGTTAACCACTACAGTAATATAGTTCAAGAGACTGTGACATGAGCTAAGCTCTGGGAGGGGTATTGTAAAGTATTTACAACTTTATGGAACAGCTATTATTTACAAAAATATTAGTGCAACACTCATATGCCAGAATCTGTGTGATATGAATAACATGAATAGTGGGTATAGGACTTTGAGTAGTGTGCTGATGGAACACAAGTCACGTGAAGGACAGTAAATTAGCAATACATGGTGGAAGAGAGAACAGGGTAAACCTGTCAAATGATACAATATAACTCTCCAAGCAAAGAAAACTATACAGAAAGAAGAGGAATACACAAATACTATTAAAATAAAAGATGTAAGAATAATGAAAAAAATAATACTAATATGCAGTCAATGTAGTTTCTCTGCAATAGCAAAGTGAAATTTATCTCACTGTCTCAGCTGTTGGGTTGCCCCCTCTCTGGGACCCCCTCTGGTCCTTTCACAGTTCCAAGATTTTTGTCTCACTTGTGGGTATAAAAAAAAAGAGCAGGAGAAGGGAGAAATAAGAGATAAAATTGGAAATAAAGGAAGCAGGACTAAAACAAGAAAGAAGGAAAGAGAGGAAAAAGAAATTGAAAGATAAAACTATGATGAAAATTTAAAAAATAAAAAATTACTTAAAAATAACATTAAATAAAACCCCAAAACACACACCTCTTGTTCGTTTCAAACTGGTAAAACGAGTTTTTCTTGTCTTGATGGCTGCAGCAGGTTGAGGGCTGATTGGTGTGGTGTTTCTCCCTTCCAGATGTATACTCAGCCATTCTTCAAGCACTCTCACAAGAGGTAGTCTGGCTTCTTTTCCCAATATCTTACATGGGGGGATCCAGGTTTTCTTCAGAGTGCTTTTTCCCTGGGTGTTATTGCTATAGGCTGGGGTGCTGGGGTGCATGATTGGCTAGGCTTCCTCAGTCCTGCGGGTTTGGGTGCAAACCCTTCCCAGTGCTATGGGGGAATGCAGTGCCTTTTGCATAACCTCAGGGTCTCTGCTAGGCTGGGTGGGGAGTTGGCTGAGAGGCCGTTGCAGCAGAATCCCAAAACAGTTTTACTCTGAGAAATTCCTCCTACTCAAGCTTGCAGCCCCATATAGACCAATTCTCCAGCCAGACTGGTGACTATCCGTGTTTGCATGTCACTGCAGGACTCTCAGCTCTCCCAAGTCGGCAACCACAGACTCAGTGGGTGATCATGGCCCCTGTGTGCTTTGCCTCTTTGTCCTTATTTCCCTCTCTGAGCCCAGGTATCTCCTGGTGCTGCTCAAATCCTGCTAGGTTGGAGAGGGAGGGAGCAGTTGACCCGGCTCTCTCCCATGGACTCTGTGGCAGGCCCTCTGCTTTCAAGGAATCTGTGGTAGACCCAGCACCAGCGCTGGCTGCAGCTACAGCCACCCCAGCCTGCACTGGCCCCTGGGACCTTATTGTCCTGAAATGTCCTTCTTACCATCTGTTTCTTCAGTGTCCACTACAGTTTTTGGACTCTCATTTTCAAATACAGTTGAGTACTGTTGGCTGTTTGCTCTGTTCCTCCATGGATTGGCCAGGTTTTTCACCCATGTGTAGGGGGAAGTGGAATCCACTCCCTCCTACTCTGTCACCATCTTCCCTCTCTATCCTGTTTATGTCTTCTTGATGGATTCTTCCCTTGAGTATTATGAAGTGACCTTCTGTTTCTCGTATTTTTGGCTCTTTCTTTGAAGTCTATTTTTTTCTGATATGAATATTGATACTCTGGCCTTTTTTTCCTGTTAATTTGCTTTTAATGTTTGTTTCCTGACCTTCACTTTCAGTCTTTGTAGGTCCTTTGTTCTGAGGTGGGTCTCTCAGAGGCAGCATATGTGTGGGTCATGATTTCTTATCCATTCAACTATTCTATGTATTTTGATTGGGGCATTTAATCCATTTATGTTTAAGGTTATTATTAATAGGTACTTATTCATTGCCATTTTTGGTACCTGCATTCCTCTGTTTCTCACTCTTTTTCTTCCTGTTCTTAAAGGAGACCCTTTAGCATCTTTTGCAGACCTGGTTTGAAGGAAGTACATTCTTTGAAGTTTCTTTTTTCTGGGAAGGCCTTATTTGGCCTTCCATTTTAATTGGCAGCCTTGCTAGATAAATTAGTCTTGGTTGCAGGCCTCTCATTTCCATTAATTGAAATATTTCTTGCAATTAACTCTGGCTTGGAACTTATCCATTGAGAAGTCAGGTGCTCATCTTATCAGGGCTCCCCTGTATGTTACTTTATGTTTTTCCCTTGCTGCCTTTAAGATTCTCTCTTTGTCTTGGAATTTTGACATTTTAATTAAGATATGTCTTGAAGTGGGGCTCTTTGGGATCCTCTTGTCTGGGGCGCTCTGTGTTTCCTGGATTTGTGTGACTTGTTCTCTCATTAAATTAGGGAAGTTTTCCATCATTACATTTTCAAGCAGGTTTTTTATCCCTTACTGTTCTTCTCCTCTTTCTGGTATCCCTATTACACTGATATTATTATGATTCATATTGAACTGAATTTCCCTTAACCTTCTTCATTGTTTCTGGTCCTCTTTTTTTTTTCCTCTTTGTGGGTGTTTTTTCTACCTGTCCTCCACATCACTGATTCGATCTTCTGCTTTTTCTAGCCTGCTTTTGATTAGTGCTACTGTGTTTTTCAGTTCAGAAATTGCATTCTTCATTTCATCTTGGCCCTTGTTGATAGTTTTTATTTCCTTTTTCATGTTGATATATTTTGCAGTGAGTTCATTGTAATTTCTCTGTAGTTTTTGGTAATTCTCTGTGAGCTCATTGAGCTTCTCTATAACCATTGCTTTACACTCAATATCTGATAGTTGATTTGCCTCTATTTCATTTCAAATTCTTTCTGAGGCTTCCTTCTCTCCTTTCATTTAGGGATTGTTTCTTTGTCTTCCCATTGTTTGTGAGGCAGTTCTTGTAACCCTCTGCTTTTTATATTGATTTGTTCTGACTCCATGGGTTTATGGTGTGAATTTCTATGGTAGAATACCTGTGATTTTCAGTAGTACAGTCTTCTTGATCTCCTGAGCTTGTTGGTCTTGGGCTATTTGTTGGCTCTCTGTATGTATTTGGGTTTTGATTTTTGTTGGGTCTTTTTTGGTGAGTCCTTCCCTCCAGCTGCTTATCTGAGGGTCACTCTTTCCACCACATCTTGTATTCTGTTGTGGAGGTTGGACAGGTTGTATTGAAGCTGGTTCTTTTGTCTGTATGAGGTTTGAGGCTTCTCTCTCACTCTTGTTCAATTGTTTCTTCTGGGTAATTTCTCCACTATTTAGTTGTATTTCCATATCAGTCCTGGGTGGAGTTTAGTGTGACTTCCACTCCCTCCTTCACCTTCTTCTGCTATCTGTTGGTGGTTCCTTTGTTGGTGGGTTTTCCCTTCCATCAAGTATACTGGTGTTCACAGCCCCCATCTACTCTTTTTTTGTGATCAGTTGAAGGAAGAAAGGAAAATGGTTTAAGACAGCAAGAGTGTATTCTATGGTAGTTAAAGTACCAGCCTGTATAGAAGAGACAGGAGATCCTTTGGGTATGTATAGTGTTAACTCTAATATTTCACCTACCTAGCCACTTTTTAGAAAAGGTGAATTATTCTTTGTCTTAGAATAAAGATAACATTCTTTTTTGGGGGGGAGGATTGTGAGTTGGATCTAGAAAGCAGTGAGCTTGTGAGAGGTCAGATTATGAGGTTAAGTGAGAGTAAAGGATAGGAAATAGGTGTAGTGTATTAGAGAAGAGTTAACCACTACAGTAATAAAGTTCAGCAAACAGTGAAATGAGCTAAGATCTGGGATGGGTGCTGTGTAGTATTTATAATTGTAAGGAACAGCAATTATTTACAATAGTAATGGAGCAACAATCATATGATAGGATCTATGTGATCTGAATAACAAGAATAGGAAGTACAGGGCCTAGAGTAGTGTGCTGTTGGGACACAAGTGAAGTGAAAGACAGAAAATTAAAAGTACACTATGAAAAAGAGAACAAGGGAAACCAGTCAAACAATGGAATTTAACAAACCAAGTGAAGAAGAGTAAATAGAAAGGAGAGAAATAAAAATATTAATAAAACAAAAGATGTAAGAATAATTAATAACTAATAATAATACAAATATGCAGTAACTTGCAAGTTCTTGAGTAGCAAAGTGAAACTTGTCTCATTGTCTTAGTTGTTGGGATGACCCCTCTTTGGGTCTAACTCTGGTCCTTTCCCATTTCCAGTTTTAATTGCCTCACTTGTGGGAATTTTAAGAAAAAGAAAAAAATAATAGTAAAAGGATGAAAGGAAGAAGGAATAAAAAACGAAGAAGGAAAGAAAGAAGGAATTATATAAAAAGGGCCTCCTGCCAGCTTTAAACCTGCCAAACCCATTCTGCTGGTCTTCCTAGCTGCAGCAGGCTGAGTTGAGATTGGTTTCGATTTTCTCCATTTCTGAGTCACACTCTTCTCAGTTGTCCAGACTCCAGCCTTGTTCCTCAATTCGCTGCCTGGCCCCCAGTGCCCTTCTACACCCAGTGTATTCCTTCATTCTAGCAGTTGTGCTGTCCTTGAGGTGCACCAATTAGGGGGCACTCACACACCACCATCTTGCTCTTTGCTGTCCTGGATGCCAGCAACTCTCAGAGTCTCTTCAGGATAGTTCAGCTCCCACAATTGGTTAAGTCTTTCTGGGCATTGCTGACTCCCTGAGCCCTGCAGCTCTCCTCTGCAGGGGTCATCTCTGCCTTCCTCTTAGAAAGCCAGATGGCCCTGCAGGGTGGGGGTGCCACTGTGGTTGCTATAAGGGATGTTGGTACATGCCTCCTCTGTTACTACCCCCAAGGCCCTAGGGTTGGGCTAGGTGCCTCTGGGAGGTGTGGTCAAATGCAGTGTGTCCCCAGGGCTGCAGGCATGAGTGATCTTCCTCTGTTCCCTGGGTAAGACAGGCAGCCACTGGCTGTGGGGTCAGGTTTGCACTGTCCTGGGGCTGCCTGTGGGCATAGGCACTCAGCCTCTAGTCCTGAAGTGTGACAGGGAACCACTGGGCCACAGTTTTTGGTGTGCACTGTCCCTGGGGCTGCAGTTATGAGTGCTCAGCCTCCGCTGCTGCAGGAACACATCCGATGCAGCTGAAGGAGTAGAGGTGCAGGAGGCGGGGGTGGCTGCCGTGGAAGAATCCCCCAAATAGCTGCTGAGTGCCTCTTTTTTTCCTTTTTCTTTTTGAAAAATTCCTGCTATTCAAACCTGCCAATCCAAACAAGTGCCTGGTGTCTCACACAGTCCAACTCTTCAACCAGACAGGGGACTGAAAGTGTCAGGGTCCGTCACTGCCCAACTCTTCCCAGCTAGCATCCACAGTCTCAGCAGGTATATACCACCTCCCTGTGTTTGTCACTTTATCTTTATTCCCCCCCTGCAACTTGAAGCATCCAGGTCCCTCCTGGTGCTGCTCAAACCTTCTTTGGCAGGGCAGGGAGCCGTTGACCTGGCTCTCTCCCAATAATCCTGAGGCAGACCCAGTGGGCACTGGGCCTGTGGCTTCAGCCTACCTGGTCCCTCGAAACACTCTCCTTACCATCTGATTTTTCAATGTCCTCTACATTTTTTGGCTTCCAATATTTTTATATGCTGGGGTACTGTTGGCTGTTCACTCTGTTCCTCAGAAGGTCAGCCAGGTGTTTCACCCATGCACAGGGGGCAGTGGACGCTGCTCCCAATTATCTCACCAGTATCTTCTTGTATTCTTTTATGCCCATTTTTAAAGCATAAAGTGAGCTGTAGTTGAAAGATTCAGGGCCTCAAAGTGAGGTAAGTCAAGTTCCAATTCTAGAAGGGACTTGAACTGTTTTATTTGACAGCACCTAAAACTCAGCATTGTTCCTAATGCATAGAAAATTTGTAATAATAATTATTGGATCAATTACTTAAAGAAATGAGAGAGAATAAGAGGTTGACAGGTAACATGGTTGTGGGAGGATTATCTTGGGAGGGAGAACACCCAAGGTTAGTTGAATATAGAAGGAAAGAAAGTTTGAAGATGAAATAGAATTGTGGGAGTCATAATAGAACAAGGGTTAAAAGGAGATACAAAACACAAAAAATACAAGAAGATGTTTTGACTTGTGAAAAAAAGGCACTATAGTTTAAGAGTTAAAAATTAAGAGAAAGGTAGACTTTTGTTTTATTAACATTGTAAATAAAGTATTGCAAATAGGCCTTGTACTTAAAAACTCCTAAATGTTTAATAAATTATATTTGTAAATGCATTGCCAACCTCACAAGGACGTAAGGGAAATCCAGTGGCTTGGAGAAGGGGAAGGAAAGACGAGGGGTAATGTTGGGAACTGCCCTGCCTGGTTTCAGGAGTTGTAACTGCCCCCCATGGCTAAGGCTGAGTGAGCAAACTCTGGACTGTGAGCCACTAAGGAAACAAAGCTTATCTCCCTGGCAGCAGTGCTGCTTCTGCCATCTCTGGCCCCCAATGCCTGGTCAGTTAGTCAGAGACAGATAAGACTCCTTGAGGGAGGGGCAACCCAAGCCACACAGGATCATGGGGGAGGCCCTCAAGGAAGGACTGGGGGGGCTGCAGCAAAGAGGGGGTGAAAGACCCTCACCCCCTGCCTATTTTGACATAGCCCAAGTCACCATTCAATCTGGGAGCAGTGCTTCCTGGCTCTAATCCACTTAAGCCTGAATCTATGATGGGGAGGGGGGTGCAGCCCTCTGCCGGCTAGTGCGGGTTCCAGGGTGATCAGGCATAAGAAATGATTCATAAAGTCTTGTGAAGCCTGCTTTGCTAAGAGTGCTTTCATTCATATGATAAGGGTCCGGGCAGGAAATGAATATATCTCCCAAAGTTTGTGCAACCCCCTTACCTGACAGACACTGACTCAGATTAAGCCCTCAGATTTCTTTGAAATGTTATCTATTGTTTGATCCTTGCCACCTGACATTGATTGATGAACTTTACCTGTATCCCTGTGTGTTATGAACCTAATAAATACCATTGAGGAAGGCGACTCCTGGTCCTTCTCCTTTGAGAGATTGACCACCTCCCCACCCCAAGCAGATCATGTCTTCATAGCATTATTTTCATCCATGTCGGACTCTGTGGGCAAAGCCTCCCTACAGGATAAGTAGGTGCTAGATAAGGCAGGAAGGTCAGGAGGAGACTGAGTAGAATGGGAAGCAAGCTGAAAGCATAGCCGAACAGTAAGAAAACTTAAAAGCAAGAGGGGTCAGTGTGAAAATACTACTGCTAGTAACTTAGAGTTTGGGGAAATGGAAATGAAGTCCCAATCCTAGACCTAGGCAAGTGGAGAAGCTGAACCTCACTTAAATCTGGCCCTCCTGAAGCTGCTACATCATCACTGAAAAACCAGATACAAAACCTGATACCAGATACCTGATACCAAAACATACCAGAAACAAAACCTGATAGCTATCAGAGAAAACCTGCAAGAAAACCTTTCCTTACCACATCAGCAGATGGATAGAAATTAATAATAGTGGTAGCCATAGGAGTCCCTACCACATATCAAATGCAAGAATTTGTTTCCAGAGATCTTCTTTAGAAGCCAGTGATATTTGAATGTACTTGACCAGCATGGTTGGGAAATACCAAGCTTTGGAGCTATTTCAGTACAGTGGCATCCCTGCTAACCAGCAAAAACACACAAATCATCTTGAATAAAGCATCCTCAACCCAGACCTACAGGAGTCAACAGATTCTGTTCAGCCAAATAAAAGCACATACTAATAATCTCTAAACACACAAGGAAAAGGTTACCATGAACAAGACTCAGGAGAATCATAAATAACACAGTATAGGAAATGGAGTATCCAAAGGACTTATATGCATGACCCATGGATATGAACAATGGTGTGGGAATTGCCTGAGGGAATGGGGGATGCTAGTGGAGGAGGGCAAAGAGGTAAAAATTGGGACAACTGTAATTGTATAAACAATAAAATATTTAAAAAGAACACAGTTAAAACTAATGATTACAGGTGTTCATGTGCACAAGGCATATATAAGGGAATAACTATAAAATGCCCAATTGTTCAATAAAGAAGGCAGAGGTATTGAGTGTTTGCAAGAATGTTTAAAATGGAAGAATCTGTGCCACCCAAAAAAAGATGCTGGTATTACTGAAATAAGCAAGAGGGGCTGGACAAATCACATCCCAATTTCTGTCAGATAAGAAGAAACTGAGAACATGAGTTAACAAGCACTCCTTTGATAAGGTACACTCAGAACAGAATCAACAGCACAGGGAGCCACTCTGGCAGCATGCTTTCCTGGCCAAACAGGGGAAAAAAACTAAAAAGAAGAAGCAGGAAAAAAAAACTAAAGTAGTCTGAGCACCTTAGAAATTTTCAGGACCATCAGAGAACCCTGAAACCCACCAAGCAACTGGAAAAACAAAATTGCCTGTCTGTCCTGTTCCATTTTCTCACATTAATATTCAGTTTTCAACTATGGTGTTCAGGAGGTAACTGCTTCCCTCTTACCATCCTAAACTATCATTTACAGGGGAAGGGTCTGAGGATATGGTGGTGGATCAGTGAGAATAGGCTGGGCACTAGCCCTGGAAAATTAAAAGCAGGAAGTTAAGGAGTGGATTAATGAGTACTCGCTGCTCTTGCTGCAAAGGAAGAGAGGTGTGAGTGTGCACTTGAACCCCCACAGGAAAGGGCTGAAAAGGAACCAGTGCAGATTCAGCTGGTACAAAACTTCTTTTCTTACCACAGTGAAATAGACTGCCTCTGAACATACTTGGGATGTACATTTTACTAACAGAGATATCCGAATTGGTTTAAGTGGTGAAGCATGAAAGCTTTTTGATGAAACAGTGCTATTTTATGGACAGAACCCAAAATTCTCCCAGAGAGCTAGCAAAAGGTCCCACACTGGACTTGGGATTGATTTGGACTACAGTTCTGACCCTGGCATTTCCTACCTGTGTAAATTCAGACAAATGTCCTAATATATTGGAAACTCAGTTTCCTTAGATCTACTTTGGGGAGGATGGTATTTTGAAGTTTGAATGTGAGAATTCATGTGGAATCCTCTGCACATTGACAGCACAGAGGTGTGGCCTCATAAACATTAATTTGATCATTCATTTTAGGGACTTTGCTACTATCATAGAGGCCACCATTAATAATTTTATTTCTCAACCTGGATTACTAGTTGATAGTAAGTGTAATGAAAATACAGTGTTCAATGGTTAAATGAGTATAGGTAACATTGAGTTCCAGGATGTTAACCAAGTTTCTTTGCTTGTTTAACTTCTCAGAGCCATTAACATGCTAATGTGCACTGTGATCTTCCTAAAAGTCTCATGGCAGAGAATAAAATATGAAACTTTTCTCAAAAAAATACAATAATACATATCTTCAAAAACTGAAAGATAGAAGTAAAAGATAAGCAGAAAATAAAAGATTATCAACAATGAACATAAATATTTGAGACTTAAAAACATAAATAAAAATAAATACAACCAGTAATATTTAATCTTTTTGTAGGTTTTTTATAATATATTTTATTAATTGTGCCATTACAGTTGTCCCATTTCCACTCTTTCATTCCCCTCCACCCTGCACACCCCCTCCCACCCACATTCCCCCCCTTTAGTTCTGTCCATGTGTCATAAGTTCTTTAGCTTCTACATTTTCCACACTACTCTTGCCCTTTCCCTGTCTATTTTCTCCCCACTGTCTATGCTACTTATTCTCTGTAACTTCTCCCCCGTCTCCTCCTCCCATTCCCCTGTTACTAACCCTCCATGTGATCTCCATTTCTGTGGCTCCACTCCTGTTCTAGCTATCCACTTAGTTTGCTTTTGTTTTAGGTGTAGTTGTTAATAACTGTGAGTTTGCTGTCCTTTCGCTGTTCATATTTTTTATCTTCTTTTTCTTAGATAAGTCCCTTTAATGTTTCATATAATAAGGGCTTGATGATGATGAACTCTTTAACTTGACCTTATCTGAGAAGCGCTTTGCCTGCCCTTCCATTCTAAATGAAAGCTTTGCTGGATAGAGCAATCTTGGATGTAGGTCCTTGCCTTTCATGAATTGGAATACTTCTTTCCAGCCCCTTCTTGCCTGCAAGGTCTCTTTTGAGAAATCAACTGACAGTCTGATGGGAACTCCTTTATAGGTGACTGTCCCCTTATCTCTTGCTGCTTCTAGAATTCTCTCCTTCATTTTAATCTTGAGTAATGTAATTATGATGTGCCTTGGTGTGTTCCTCCTTGAGTTCAACTTCTTTGAGACTCTCTGAGCTTCCTGGACTTCCTGGAAGTCCATTTCCTTTGCCAGATTGGGGAAATTCTCCTTTGTTATTAGTTAAAATAAGTTTTCCACTTGTTGCTCTTCCTCTTCCCCTTCTGTCACTCCTATTATTCGGATGTTGGAATGTTTAAAGATGTCCTGGAGGTTCCTAAACCTCTCCTCATTTTTTTTGAATTCTTGTTTCTTTATTCTTTTCTGTTTGTTTGTTTCTTTCTTCCTTCTGGTCCATTCCATTGATTTGAGTCCCAGTTTTCTTTCCATACCTATTGGTTCCATGCATTTTCCTTCATTTCACTTAGTGTAGCCTTCATTTTTTTCATCTAATTTGCGACCAAAATCAACCAATTCTGTGAGCATCCTGATCACCAAAATTTAGAACTGTGCATCTTATAGTTTGGCTATCTCTTCTTGGTCACTTAAAACTATTGGCTCTGGGGCTTTGATTTGTTCTTCCATTTGCGCCATAATTTTTTGGTCTGGTCGCACCTGTTATATAGTGAGGGGCAGAGCCTCAGGCGTTCACCAGGGCAGGGCAACCCAGTCCCTGGGTTGTGACACTGTATGTGGGGGCAGGGTCAGAGAAGGAACAATGGAGATTGCTCCATATTTCAATCCCTTCTGCCACTTCCCACAAGCAAATCGTGCCCTTCTGGTACTCGTTCCAAGGTGGGTGGGCTTGTGTACATTCTAGGACCCAGTGGGGCTCTCCAACAAACTCTCCTGTGAGGCTGGGAGTCTCTCCCAGCACCTCAGCCACTGCAAGTGTTTTCAATCAGTGCTTTGAAGGTTTATTTCCCTGTGCTGGGGCCTTGGGTTGCGTGCTCTGTCTCGCTGCCCATTTTTGCCTGGTTTATCTGTACATGAATGTGTGACCACAATCAGCCAGTGGCCTTGTGTGCCTTACTGGTTCTGCTCATTTCTTCCCCATGCCCAGGATCTGCTAACCCCACACCACCTGAGCACCTGGGTCTGCCAGCCACCCCTTTTTCCTGCCACAACCCCTCTCTGCCAGCTGTTGACTCCACCCCTCTTACCAATCTGGTTGAATGATTGTCAGACTTCCATACAGTTCAATTTTCTGTCTGTTCTGGTTGTGTTTTTATTTCTAAATCTTTGTTGTCCTTAATTTTGGTTGTGCAAGGAGGCACAGTGTTTTCACCTATACCTCCATCTTGGCTGGAAGTCCCTAATATTTAATCTTAATGCATGATTTAAGTAACAGATTACATATAGCTGAAGGCAGACATAATAAACTAAAATATTGATTTGAAGAAATTGCTCAAATTGGAGCACAATGAAGATATGAAACAGAAGCTAATAGATAGGCAATATAGTATGTGAAGTCACTCTTAAACTCTTTGTGTCTTTTTTCATTTTGTTGTTCTGATTGGGTGATTTTATGTACCTTGTCTCCTAAACCACTGATTCAATCATCTGCTTCATCTAGCCTGCTTCTAATACCTTCTAGTGTATTCTTCATTTCAGACATTGTATTTTTCATTCCTATCTGGTTCTTATTCATAGTTTCATGGTCCTTTATCATGTTGATATAGTTCTCTTTAAGTTCCTTGAGCATTCTTATAAGCATTAATTTGAACTCTATTTTCTGAAAAATTGCTTATGTCAATTTCAGTTATTTTTCTGGGGATTGCTCCTTTTATTCCATTTGGAAGTTGTTTCTTTGTCTTCCCATTTTAGCTGCCTCTTTTTGTTTGTTTCTATGTGTTAGATTCATCTGCTTTGATTGATGGTCTTGTGGGCTAGTCTTATGTGGTAGGAGTCCTGTGGTACCCAGTCATGCAGACTCCCATATCTCCTGATCTGGATGCTCTAAGAATGCTCCTTGTGTGGGTTCTGTGGACTCTTCTGTTATATTTGGGACTTTTGTTATTACACTATTTGTTGGTTGTATCTCCCCTCTGCTGATTTCCAAACTATTTTATGACTCCAGTATTATCCTAACTCCACAAGCAGGGAAAGACACAACAGACAAAGAAACTGCAGGCTATTATCCCTGATGAACATAGATGGTAAAATCCACAACAAAATAATAGAAAAACCGATCCAACAATACATTAAAAAGATCATACATTATGATCAACTGGGATTCATTACAGGGATGCAAGGATGGTACAACTTTCACAAATCAGTAAATGTGACACATCACATAAACAAAATAAAAAACAAAAATCACATGATCATATCAATATATGCAGAAAAAGCATTTGATAAAATCCAGCACCCATTTATGATAAAAACACTCAGCAAAGTGGGAATAGAGGAAGCATTCCTTAACATAATAAATGTCATATACAAAAAACTTACTGTCAATATCATACTCAATGGCCAAAAACTAAAATTATTTTCCTTAAAATCAGGAATAAGACAGAGGTGCACACTTTCAATAATCTTATTCAACATAGTACTGGAAGTCCTAGCCACAGCTGTCAGATGAGAAAAAGAAATAAAAGGCATCCAAATTGAAAAGGGAAAAGCAAAACTGTCATTATTCACAGATGGTATGATATTGTATATGGAAAATGCTACAGGTTTCACACACACACACACACACACAAAACCTTGACCTTATCAGTGAATTAAACAAAATAAGAGGATACAAAGTTGGTATTCAGAAATTGATGGCATTTTATACACCAGTAATGAACTATCAGAAAGATAAACTAAGAAAACAATCCTGTTTACTATTATAACAAAGAAAATAAAGTGCTAAGTAATAAATGTAACCCAGGAAGTGAAAGACCTGTACTCAGCAATCTCTAGGGCACTTAAGAAAGAAATCAAGGAAGATACAAAATAATGAAAGCATATACCATGTTCGTGGATTGGAAGAGTTAACATCATTAAAATGTCCATACTACCCAAAGTGATCTACAGAGTCAATGCAATTCCTATTAAAATACCAATGGCATATTTCAGAAATCTAGAACAAATATTCCAAAAATTTATATGGAATCAAAAGAGACCCTGAATAGCCTAAGCAAGTTTGAGAAAGAACAAAGTTGCAGGAATCAAAATACCTGATATCAAACTATAGTATAAAGGCACTGCAATTAAAACAGTCTGGTACTAGCTTAAGAACAGACACATAGACCAATGGAACAGAATAGTGAACCCACTAATAACCCCATATCCTTATGGCCATTTAATATTTGACAAAGGAGGCAAGAGCATACAATGGAGTAAAGACAATCTCTTCAATAAATGGTGTTGAGAGAACTGGACTGGTACATGTGGAAAAAAAATGAAACTGTAACACCATCTTACATCATATAGCAAAATAAACTCAAAATGGATAAAAGAGAAATACAAGTCACGATGCCTTAAATTTTCCAAAGGAAAACATAGGCAGTAAATTTTAGATATCTCATGTAGCAATATTTTTGCTAATATTATCTCCTAGGACAGAGGGCAACAAAAGAAAAAATAAACAAGTTGGACTACATCAAATTAAAAGTATTCTGCATGGCTAATGAATTCATCATCAGAATCAAAAGGGAACTGACTGTGTGGGAGACCATATTTTCCAACAATACATTGAACAAGGGTGTAATCTCCAAAACATATAAAGAACTCATATGACTTAACACCAGGAAGAAAAACAATCTAATTAAAAAATGTGCAAAGGAGCCCTGGCTTGTGTGTTCCAGTGGATTGAGTGCTTGTCTGTGAACCAAAAGGTCACTTGTTCAATTCCCGGTCAAGGCACATACCTGGGTTGAGGGCCAGGTTCCTAGTAGGGGGCACGTGAAAGGCAACCACACATTGATGTTTCTCTTCCTTCCTTTATCCCTCCCTTCCCCTCTCTAAAAATTAATAAATAAAATCTGAAAAAAAAGTGGGCGAAGGATCTGAATAGACACTTCTCTAAGGAGCACATACAGATGGCCCACAGACCTATGAAAAATGCTCAACATCACTAAGCATCAAGGAGATACAAAGTAAAACACTTCATACCTGTTAGAACAGCTATTATTAATAATTCAACAAACAAGTGCTGGCGAAGATGTAGAAAAAGAAAACCCCAGTGTACTGTGGTGGGCCTGCAGACTGGTGCAGCCACTATGGAAAACAGTAGGAAATTTCCTCAAAAAAACTGAAAATGGAACAGCCTTTTGGCCCAGTGATTCCACTGCTGGAAATATACCTGAAAAATCCCAAAAGCACCAAATCAAAAGAATATATGCACCCTTGTTTTCATAGCACTACTATTTACAATAGACAAGATTTGTAAATACCCTAAGTGTCCATCTGTAGATACATGGATTAGAAAGTCTTGGTACATTTACACAATGGAATACTATGAAGCAGTGAAAAAGAAGGAATTCTTTTTATGACAGTGTAAATGAAACTGGAAATTATTATGCTAATTGAAATAAGTCAGCCAGGAAAAGACAAATATCATATGATCTTACTTATAAGTGAAACCTAATGAACAAAATAAACTAATGAGGTAGACAGAACCAGAGGCACAGAAACATGGAACAGACTGACAGCTTTAAGAGGGGAGGGAGAAGATGGGGACTGGTTAAAACAAAGAGATTAATCAAAGAACATATATAAATGACTCAGGAAAATGGACAATGGTCTAGGGATTGAGTAGGAGAGAAGGGTGGGCTGGGTGGAGGGTATCAAAGGAGGGAAAATGAGGCAGTTATAATAGCATAAACAATGAAATATTTACATTTTAAAAAAGTAAAGAAATTACGGAATATATATAATACACATGAATCACAATCTCTATTTCCATCCAATTAATTCTTAAAATTTTCTGATAGTCATATATTAAATTGGTGTGTTGTTTTCCAAGTGTTGTATTTAATAACAGAAGGCCTCCTAAACCAGTGCCATGTGTCTTCTACTTTTCACTTCATTTAGAATAAAGTTTTGATCTACAGAAGATGAATATCAAGGAAAGACATGGGAAATACTGATGGTTTTTCTAGCCAAGGAATAGTTTTGCCCATGATAGCCTGTATTCCCAGTTCAGAGTCAGAATAAATAAAGAATCAGAGAAAAGAAAGCCTTAATTTACAATATAATGCCCACAAGCATCAACAGATATAATCCCTTGTAATGAAGCATGCAGGTCTAATTTGGTATCACTCACCACTTGGAGCATCTCCTTGGTGATTAAAGGCTATCCTTCTAAACCTACATTATGCTGGATCCTGTGCCCTCTTGAAACTGGTATACCATCGTTGTGGATAGGCACAGTGCCACACTAACAGATGGCCATGAGAACTATTGTGTCTACCAAATTTTTAACTTAACAGCAATTGGTATCTGACTAAAAAATGAAAAAAACGATGGCCTACCTGTATGTGAAAGATAAACCATGACCTATAAGTTACATGTCTAAAATTGGCATTTCAGTCATTTTGCATACTTAAATGAAGACTTATGGGGAAGAAACAGCACCGTAACAATTATGTATTTTCTAAGGTGCTAGCAAAAAGAAAGAACATTTTTCAAGGTTCCACAGTAAATTCAATTAGGAGGCAATACGTTACTTAAATCAAATATTATTAAAACTAATATTTTATTATTTTTTGTTTTTTAATTGTGTTCAAGTACAATTGCCTCCATTTTAGCCCCGCCACTTTCCCCACCCCCACCTCCTACCCTCAATAAAACTATTTTAAAACATCATCCCTTTAGAATGAACTTTCTGCTTGGTCATTTACCTAGGTCAGCACCATTGATAAAAATACACTTGTTTCATTAACAATGTCCATGTGACTTGGAAATATTTGATTTTTTCAAGAAGAATATTTCATTTTAAAACTCACAAACTTAGATATAGTGCATTGAAATGTTAGATGTGGAGCCCAATAAATGTTTTATTCATGCCAAAAAAGATTAGGAAAGATTATAGGTATAACTAATGCCCTAAACTGGGGAGGGAAACCATAAAGAGGCACTGTGGAAGGTTAGTTGTAGCTGAAGGAAAAGGCTGTATCCAGGGTGCAGTGATCATATATAACATGGAAATTGGAACACATGACATAGTTCATATATTTGTAAACTAATTTCCAAACTCACTTGTAGTAAGAAGTTGGCTACCTGAAACAATGAAACATCATCTCCTTTCCCCAAATAATAAACTTGGTGACTAAACCCAATCAACACTCAAGTTTTTGGAGGGCTATTTGGGTCTATCCGAAAAGGAGAAAATGTGAAAAGGGAGATTATTTTTTATGAACACCTATTATGTGTCAAGCACTTTGGTATATTTTTGGCAGGCAGACCTCACTTTACACATTTTGTGTACACAAATTTCAGTTACCACAGTTTACTTAAAGAACAAGGGTATGTAGCTACAACTTGATATCTCAGTTGATTGGAGCATCATCCTGATATGCCAAGGATTGTGTGTTCAATTCCCTATCAGAGCACATACAAGAATCAACCAATGAATGCATAAATAAGTAGAACAACAAATTGACATCTCTCTCTTCCTTTCTCTCTAAAATCAGCCAATAAATAAAAAATTTAAAAAGCAGTTCCCCAACAACACAGTTCAAATTTCAGTTATCAAGGTACATGAATTGTAATTACATAAAATATAAATTTAACTATTAGCTCTTCAGCCCATAGTTTCCACATAAATAACAGATGTGCATCATAAATGACCAATCAATTGCATGACTTTTTCAGCATCTGTGATTGGTCACTTAGCATCTGTTATTCAGTATATATACACCCAGCAGAATGTGTTGCTTCACTTCCTCCTTGTGTCCTATATGACACTTTATAAAAATGTACAATTGAGAGAGGGATTTGGCCAATAAATATGAAAATGAAGCAAATAAACAAAATGTAATAACAATGGAAGTGAAAATGAAATAAAACATAGAGTTACAGAAGAAACCACTGACCATGGAACTGTTGACCCTGTTGCCATTCAAGACACTTTAGATATACAGTCAGAGGCTTCCACTGAAGGTGAATTAATCAACATAAATGAGAGGAGTAGTTGTGAGATAAGGATGACAATGTCCCAGAGGAAGTAACACTGGAAAAAAATATTCATTTTAAAAGAACTCTTGAGGGCTGGCTGGTGTGGTTCAGTGGATTGAGTGCCAGACTGTGAACCAAAGGGTTGCCAGTTCTATTCCCAGTCAGGGCACATGCTTGGGTTGAGGGTCAGGTCCCCAGTGGGGGTACATGAGAGGCAACCACACATTGATATTTGTCTCCCTCTCTCCTTCCCTTCCCACCTAAAAATGAATAAATTAAATCTTTTAAAAATAACTCTTGGAGATATTTTACAATATTATAAGTTCAAAACATAAAATACTGGAAACTGATCCAAGCTTAGAAGAGTATGACAAATAACCAAGGCATAGAAAATATGGTCACTCTATATTATAAGTTATACAAGAAGGCAAATACTATTTAAACTACACTTGATATGTTTTTTAAAAGATTTCATTTATTCATTTTTAGGTGAGAAGGGAAGGGGGGAAGAAAGAGAGGGAGAGAAATGTCAATGTGAGAGAGAAACGTTGATCAGTTGCCCCTGGTACATACCCTGACCAGGGAACAAACTTGCAACCCAGGTATGTGTCATGACCAAGTTTCAAAACAATGAATCTTTGCTTTGAAGGACAATTCTCAACCAACTGAGCCACACTTCTCAGGGATTGATATGTTTTTAATCAAGAAATAAATCACACGACTCCACTCCAAGAAGACAAAAAAAATTAAAAATGTGCAAAAGACTTGAACAGACACTTCTCTAAGGAGGACATGCAGAGGACTCAGAGATATATGAAATGATGCTCAACATCACTAGCCATCAGAGAGATGCAAATTATAACTACCATGAGATACCACTTCACACAGGTTAGAACGGCCATCATAAACAAATCAACAAACAAGTGTTGGAGAGGATGTGGAGAAAAGGGAATCCTAGTGCACTGTTGGTAGGAATACAGACTGGTGCTGCCACTGGGGAAAACAGTATGGATTTTCCTCAGAAAACTAAAAATGGAACTGCCTTTTCAGCTAGCAATTCCACTTCTGGAATTATATCTTAAGAGCCCTGAAACACCAATTCAAAAGAACCTATGCATACCAATGTTCATAGCAGCACAATTTACAATAGCCAAGTGCTGGAAATAACTTAAGTGCTCATCAATAAATGAGTGGATCAAAAAACTATGGTACACTTGCATAGTGGAATACTACACAGCCAAGAAAAAGAATGGGCTCCTATCCTTTGCAAAAACATGGATGGAACTGAAGAGCACTATGCTAAGTGAAATAAGCCAGGTGGTGAGGGACAAATACCATATCATCTCACCTTTAACTGGAACATAATCAACAAAAGAAAAAAGCCAACAAAATATAACCAGAGACATTGAAATTAAGAACAATCTAACAATAATCAGAGGGGATGGAGAAGGGGACGCAGGAGTGGACATTGGGGGAAGTGTTTTCAAGAACTACTCTAAAGGACACATGGACAAAACCAACTGCGAGGGTGGAAGCAAGGAAGGGAGGTGGGTTTGGCCGGGTAGGGGGGGAGTGATGGGGGTAAAATGCAGACAACTGTAGTTTAACAACAATAAAATAATTTAAAAAAAAGAAAAAATAAAAGAAAATAAATCACATTTAAAAAAGAGAAAGAACTTGTGGACATGTAAAACTGTGTTTATTGCTGGGGGCAGGGATGTAGATGTAGGTGGAAGAGGATATAGGGGAATAAATAGTAACAGAAAAATACAATAAAAAAGAAAGAAAACATTAATTTCTAATGTTTCTAGTATTTAAATTATACTGTAGTAAATATGAGTTTTATAGTTTTATTTCATTCCCCTATATATTTGTAACTGACAGGAAAAGAGTTTGTGATGTTCGTACAAGTCATAGAAGTGTCATATTTTTTCCCATTAATCAGTGGGACCATTTTGTATAGTTTCAACTTACATGATCATTTAAATGAACCTGCACTATTGTACGAAGCAGGAAATGCCTTACATTATTTCATTTGTGACCCATAAATATGTAGGGCATTGGTATCTGGTCAAAATGTCACAAATGAACATCAAAGAAGTTAAGTGCTGAACTAAAGGTCAAATAGCTAAAAGATAAAAGGCCTGTATATAAAGTACTTTCAAATACTGGGCACTCAGAAAAGATAAGTTCTCTTCCAAATAGTCTAAATACACCATAGTATGTCTGAAATCAAAGTTACACTATTTTTAATAGATGACAGTGTACTAACGTAAATACAAGTATTTCATTAAGTAAAGTCTAGAAATAGAACCTATTACATGTGGTAATTTTATCATATGTACCTATATGATAAAATCATTTTGGGAAAAATAAAGTATTATTTAATAAATGATATTTAGTCAACTAGATAACATGAGGAAATTAACTCTATGTCAGCTATAATTTAAAAAATAAATTTTCAGAAAAAAGAAAGAAAACTCAACCCCAACTAACACTAATATTTGTATATGGAACGAAATAAAAAGCTACATTACTAGTTGAAAGTTTACCTGACTCTTAATGTTAAAATTCAATTTATATTAATCAAAGATACAATAATAAATAGTAATACCATAACGATCAGAAAAGATCATTTGTTTGTGTTTTTCTAAAAATATTGGGCTGAGTAATGCCTAACATGTTACAATAACCAAAATATACAACTTAAAAGATTGAACAATTTAAATATTTAAATATAAAAAATTTAATTGTACATATAGTAAAACAATACTTCAAGAAAAGTTTAAGGAAAACTAATAGACTGGAGAAAACATTTTCAAGCACACATTATAAGATAAAGGAACATATTTGCAATGTACAGCAAGCTGTATTTAAACCAAAATTTCAAAAAGGAAGAGTTAAAACAGAAAAAAATGGCAAAAGGCACCTAATAAATATGAAAAACAAAACAAATGGCAATCATATGAAAGATACTCAATTTTAATAATCATGTAAACAACACAAAAAAAAACTACAATGAGATGTCATTGCTTACTTAACAAATTAGAGAGTTGAACAAGATCAATGCTCAGGAAACAATCACAAAATACAAAACCTAGTATTTATAAGTATGCTTATTTTAAAAAAGAATGCTTATTGTACCACAGTTTGGAATACAGGCATAACTTCAAGATATCGCTAGTTTTGTTCACAGCAATAAAGGAAGTATCTGAGGAAAGTGAGTCTTAATCTCTTTCCTGGTGGAGGGCCTTGCCTTTGATTTTTAAAAGAGGTAACATCTGTTAATCACAGTAAAATAAGGTATGCTTGCAGTGAAAAAATTGAAAGAAATCCAATGTCCCTCAATAGAGACAGGTTAAGTAAACTAACATATAACTACATTGGACTACCATGCAGCCAACAAGAATTGTTGATATTTCTGGGACATGGAAATATGCCTGTAACTGTTTTTTTTCCATTTTTAGTTTTTGGAATTATGAAGTATGTTATAGAATTAAACATATAGTCTAGTACCATTTATGTAGATTATGTGCACACTCCATGATTCTCCAGTGATTTGCACAAATTGGACAGGTTAATGTGACTTGGCATTTTGAAGTACAAATCTACAGTTTTGCATTATGTATATTTCATTATTGTTGGAAACACTTTTAATACCTTTTCTCCAAACCTAACAAACCTATTTTTATCAATGGACACTAATAAAAAGTATTACTAAGGATAGAAGTTAACATAGTGAAAAGGGAGAAGAGCCATACCCGAAGTCAGCAGCATGCAAATAAGCCATCTGAATATTAGTCTAAAATGGTGATTTAACTAATGAAAACTGTTCTAATATTGCCTACAAGTCACAATTAAAGCATAGGGATTATGAGGGATGGTGACATGGAGCAAGACTAGTTGTGACCTCTGACTTGTACAGTCCAGAGTTATCTCATCTGTCCCTCAGAAAAAAGATTCATCTAAATTTAGTATATAACTTTGGTATCTGTTACCCATTTATTTTTGTTTTTGTTCTCATTTCAGCTTTATTGAGATATATTTAACATGTAAAATTATGATATTTAAAATATTATTGTAGTGATTTGATAATATACATATACATTTTAAAATGATTCTGCTCATCTACTTAAGTAAGACATGCATTACCATACATATTTATCTCTTTTTTGGTAAGAACATGTAAGTTCTACTCACTCAGAAAATTTCAAATATACACTAGTGTTATTGACTACAGTCACCATGTTTTACATTACATCCTCAGACATTATTTATTTTATAGCTGAACATTTATACCCTTTTACCAACCTCTCCTTATTTCCCCCACCCCTTGGCAACTGATTTTCGACTTTGTTTCAGTAAGTTTAAACTTTTTCAGATTCCACATGCAAATAATATCATATAGTATTTGTTTTTTTCTGTCTAGCTTATTTCACTTAGCACAATACCCTCAAGGACCATCCATATTGTACATAGCATGACTTTCTTATTTTTTAATATACTTACATCACATCATCTTTATCCATTCATACTTTGGTGGAAATTTAGGTTGTTTCAATATTTTCACCATTGTGAATAATGCTGCAATGAAAATGGAAGTACAGATATCTCTTCTGTATTCTTACCCATTTTTATGACCCTTGCAGCAGCCCTAGGAGCATCCTACCCTTCCCAAGATAAATTACTTTGAGGGAATAACTGATAAATTCTGCTAAGTCACTGATTTGTAAACTTTCTTATTCCTATTGAGCTTAGTTTTGTATATGAATATGCCTGCTCATTTGGACCAAACAAAAGGATTCAAATAATTTATTTCAATCTTGAATTTAATTTACCTTTTCTCTGTCCATTTTCCAAGCCAGCCCTGGTTTTGCACAGCCAATACTTCAGGGTTTAAGTTTAGCATTTCGTACAGGACTAAGTTATCGGTAGAAGAAATGAGGCTGTTCTCATTGTCTTGGGTCATCTTTGTGTCAACACTATTTATTTATCTCATAAGAAACAGTGTTGAAGTACTGACCCTGAGAGACTATACATTCAGAAGAGCTGTCCTTTTACCACCTTGGAGGCAACTTTTCCCACTAACTATCCTTTGATTTCTTATATTTAACTTATTTTACTTAATAAGTGGCACGATGGCAAAATTCATTTTAAAGATGAGTTCCTTAGTACAGCAATTGTCCACATGGACATGGAAGAGTCACCATAGTTCCCTGTTGCACACTACATCCAGAAGGATGTAATAGAAAAACAATTTACCTTCTTAACTTGGGTTAAGATAACTCAATTAGAGTAAAAGTATGAAAAAAGAAAATTGATTTAATGATCAAATGAAAAGTCATATAGGAAAAAGAACTTCTTCTAAAATTAGTTTAAACTTCTCCCATCCTACCTCCGATCTGGGCCCAATGAGTCTGGGTTGAATCTTGACAGTTTGTCCAGATGGGGTATATCTTTCAGCTAGCTCAAAGCTAAGAGAGCCTATTGCGCATGTCCAAGCCTTGAGAGAAAGGTAGAGCCAGGTGCCAAACGGCCAGAACAAAGGAGAAACAAAATGGAAAAGCAGAAACCTGAAGGAGAAGCAGAGATAAAAGCAATTTCTGGTCCCTAATCTGTGACTTATCTTAGTTTGTAATTATGAACATGTTACTTAATTTTTCTGAGCCTCAATTTTTCATCTACAGCAAGGGGCAACTCGATCTGCTTTGTTGATGCCATATAAATATATTTTGGAAAAGGTATGTAAATATAAGGTCATATTTGTTATTAAGTATAAATATTTTATCACTAGAATTTTCTATTTTTGAAATTCTAGGATAGAGGATGACCCTTAGAAATGAAATGTGTGTTTTTCTTCTTTCTAGTCAGAGAAGTGCAAGAAAAATCACCTCAAAACCTTTGAACATTGTCAATTTTCAAAATGTCCCTCTATAGCAATAGTAAGAGTGCATTAAGATTCCAGTTTCCCTTCATTTAGGTGTAGAGGCCAGGATGCCTATCCTCTCTGAACTGAGAGAACCCCTAGAGTTCCTAGACATTTGGTGGAGGTGGGAGAGGAGGTATCAAGAGAGACCTTTCTTGAAATTGAGTAGGTGAGAGCTTCAGAACTTAAATTATAGGTGTGTGGGGGCTCCACCCACAGAGCCCCCACATCTGCCATGGATAAAAATGATGCTACCAAGACATGATCTGCTTGGGGAGGAAAGGTGGTCGGTCTCTCAAAGGAGAAGGGCCAAGAACCTTTTCCTCAATGGGCTTTTATTGGGTTCGTTTTGCACAAAAATACAGGTAAAGCTCATTAATCATTGTCAGGCAGTAAGGGTCAAACAATAGATAACAAAGAACTCTGAGGGCCTATTTTGAGTCAGGGAAGATAGCTAAGAGCTGTAAAACTTTGAGGAATAAACTTACTTCTTGCTTGGACCCTTATTTAATTGAGAGCATTCTAAACAAAGCAAGTTTCACATGATTTTACATAGTCTTTCTCAGGCCTGATTGCCCTAGGGAACCTGCCCTTTCCATCACAGGGTAGTACCCACAACCAGCATTGTCTCAGGCTTGAGTCAGGCAGGGGAAGAAAGGCAGCCAAGAGATTAGGAGACTTCTTGCAGACAGAATGAGGACACAGCCTGTCAGAATAGCAAGGGAGTGAGGGTCCATCACCCCTATTTGCTGCAGCCCCCCGAGTCCTTTCCTTGAGGCCTCCCAAGTGAATGTGTCTGGCTTAGGTTGCCCCCCTCTGAGGGGTCTTACCCATCATTGACTAATGGACCAAGCATTGGGGGCCAGAGATGGATGAAACAGAAACAGCATTCCTGCCAGGGAGATAAGCTTTGTCTTTCTAGTGGCTCACAGTCTGAAAGTTATTCACTCAGCCTTAGCCATGGGGGGAGGTGGTTATAACTCCTGAAACCAGGCAGAACAGTTCCCAACATATAGGTACAGGCACACTTGCATACTGAGCTTGTAGAACATCTGACAATGAGTTATTATATGGTACCAGTTTGGAAATTTCAAGGATTTCAGTGCCAGAATATGAATGTCATGTCTGATAAAATACAATTAAAGGATGAAGGAACAGAGGATGGGGAATAAGAAGAAAAATTTAGTTAGAGACTACAGCTTGTACCAAGGCATGGAAGGACAAGGAAGCCTTGGTGTGACTTGTGTTTCAAGGATTAGAGCTCAGTGTGAAATGCGTGGGACAGGGATGGGGAAGGATGTTGGTAATTAGGACAAACTAGGGAAATAAGATGCAGAGATGAGAGACCTTGACTTATTTACAAAAATGATTTTCTTCTAGGCCTAGTTTTTCCTCTGGGACTTCGAAGGTTTTTTTAAACATATTTTGTATTGTTATTCAAGTAGTTTCCTGCATTTTCCACCCGCCCCTACCAACCACCCCAGGCCTCCCCACCTCACTCCCATGTTTCTACCCCACCTTGTTGTTGTCCATGTATCCTTTATAATCATTCCTGAAAACCCTTCACCCTATTCCCCTATAATCTGTGCCCTGTCTCCTCTGATTACTGTCAGCCTGTTCTCAATTTCAGTGTCTTTGGTTATATTTTGCTTGTTTGTTTGTTTTGTTTATTAGGTTCCTGTTAAAGGTGAGCTCATATGGTAATTGTCATTCATGGCCTGGCTTATTTCACTTAGCATAATGTTCTCAGGTTCCATCCATGCTGTTGCAAAGGGTAGGATAGGAGCTCCTTCATTCTCTCTGCTGCATAGTATTACATTATGTAAATGTACCATTTTTTTTTTATTCATTCATTTACTGATGGGCACTTAGGTTGCTTATAGCACTTGGCTATTGTAAATTGTGCTGTCATGAACATTGGAGTTCATAGCTCTTTTAGATTGGTGTTTCCGGGCCCTTAGGATATAATCCTAGGAGTGCAGTGGCCAGGTAAAAAGGCAGTACCATTTTTAGTTTTTGAGTAAATTCCATACTGATTTGCATAGTGGAGGCACCAGTCTGCAATCCCACCAACAGTGCACTAGGGTTCCCTTTCTCCTCAACTTCTCCAACACTTGATGTTTGTTGCTTTGTTTATGATGGCCATTCTGAATGATGTGATGTGGTATTTCATTGTGGCTTTAATTTGCATCTCTCTGATAGCTAGTGATATTGAGCATCTTTTCATGTGTCTCTGGATGCTTTGTATGTCTTCCTTGGAGAACAGTGTCTGTTCAAGTCTTTTGCCCATTTTTTAATTGGGTTGTTTGTCTTCTTTGAGTGGAGTCATGTGAGTATATATTTTGGACATCAAACACTTGTTTGAGGTATCATTGGAAAATATGTTTTCCCATATGGTTGGTTCTCTTTCCATTTTAGTGCTGTTTTCTATAGCTGTGCAGAAGCTTTTTATTTGGTTGAGATCCCATTTATTTATTCTTTTGTTTATGTCATTGCTCTAGGGGATATATCAGTGAAAATATAGCTGCATGAAATATCTTTTTCCTGCCTATGTTCTTCTCTGGGAATTTAATGTTGTCATGACTTATATTTACATATTTTATCCAGCTTGAATTTATTATTGTGTATGGTGTAAGTTGATGCTCAAGTTTCATTTTTCTGTGTGTGTGTAGTTGTCCAGATCTTCCAGATCTTCCAAGAGGCTATATTTACTCCATTTTATGCTGCTGTCCTCTTTATTGAACATTAATTGACCCTAGAGACTTGTGTTAATTTATGGGCTCCCTGTTCTATTCCACTAGACTATATGCCTGTTCTTATGCCAGTACAAGGCTCTTTTGATTATAGTGGCCTTGTAATATAGATTGATAAGAGGTATTGTGATCTTTCCTACTTTGTTCCTCATTCTCAAAATTGCTGTAGCTATTTTGGGTCATTTATGGTTCCATATAAATTTTTGAAATTTTTGTTCTACATCTGTGAAATATGCCATTGGTTCTTTATATGTATTCTGTTGAATCTCTAAATTGCTTTGGGTAGTATGGACACTTTGATGTTAATTCTTCCAGTACATGGAGAAGGTATATGTTTCCATTTGTTTGTCTTCCTTGATTTCTTTCTTCAGTGTTGTGTATTTTTCTGAGTACAGGTCTTTTTCATCCTAGGTTATGTTTATTCCCAGGTATTTTATTTTTCTTTTTGCTATATCAAATGGGATTTTTTCCTGATTTCTGCTTCTGATGTTTCATTGTTGGTATACAAAAATACCTTTGATTTCTGAATATTGACTTTGTATCCTGCTATTTTGCCAAAATAATTTATTAGGCTGAGGAGTTTTTGATGGAGTCTACAGGATTTTCTATGTACACTGTAATGTCATCTGCAAACAATGACAGTTTTATTTCCTCTTTTCCAATTTGGATGCCTTTTATTTCCTTTTCTTGTCTGATTGCTGTGGCCAGGACTTCCAATATTATGTTGAAGAAGTGCCGAAAGTGGACAACCTTGTCTTGTTCCTCATCTTGGTGAGAACATTTTTAGATTTTGCCCATTACATATGATGTTGGCTATAGGTCTTATATATGGCCTTTATTTTGTAGAGGAATGCTCCCTCTATTCCTGCTTTGCTGAGTGTTTTTTATCATAAATGGGTGTTGTACCTTACCAACTGCTTTTTCAGCACCTATTGCTATGATCATGTGATTTTTGTCTTTTGTTTTCTTTATGTGATGTATGAGGTTTATTGATTTGCAAATATTGTACCATCCTTGCATCTCTGCGATGAATCCCAACTGATTGTGCTGTATGATCTTTATAATGTATTGCTTGATGTGATTTGCCAGTACTTTTTAGAGAAATTTGGCATCCAGATTTATTAGTGATATTGGCCTGAAGTTTTCTTTCTTTGTTGTGCCTATACCTGGTTTTGAGATTAGGATGATGCTGGATTCATAGAAAGAGTTCGGTAGACTTCCATCTTCTTGGATTTCTTGGAATAGTCTGTGAAGGATAGGTATTAGCTCTTCTTTAAATGCTTTGTAAAATTCTCTGGTGAAAATATGTGTGACAGGGCTTTTGTATGACTGAAGCTTTTTGATTACTGCCTCAATTTCATCTGCTGTTATTGATCTGTTCAGGCTTTCTTCTTATTCTTCATTCAGTTTTGGAAGATTATATTTTTCTAGAAATTTGTCCATTTCACCTAATGTCATGTCATGTCCTATCAAGTCATGTCAAATTTTTTGGCATGTAGTTCTTTGTTGTAATTTCTTACAATCCTTTCTATTTCTGTAGTATCAGTTGTAATCTTTTTCATATCTAATTGTGCTTATTTGTGTCCTCTCTTTTTTTTTCTTAATGAGCTTGCTTATGGACTTGTCAATTTTGTTTATCTGTTCAAAGAACCAGCTCCTGCATTTATGAATCTTTATAACTGTGCTTTTAGTTTCTACGTCATTTAATTCTCGTCCAATCTTGGTTATTTCATTTCTTCTACTTGCTCTGGAATGCCTTCGTTGTTGTTCTTTGAGTTCTTGTAGGTGTAGGATTAAGTTTTTTGTTTGAAATGTTTCTATTTTTTTTTAGGTAGGCCTGTATCACTATGAACTTCCCTCTTAGACTTCCTTCACTGTGGCCCATAAGTTTTGGGTTGTTCTGAGTTCATTTTCATTTGTTTCCAGAAACTTTTTGATTTCTTCCTTGATCTCATTCTTGACCCATTCATTGTTTAATAGCATACCTCTTAATCTCCATGAGTTTGAGTGTTTTTGAGTTTTTTCTTGAGGTTGGTTTCTACTCTAATCCCTTGTGATTAGAGAAAATGCTTGATATGATTTCTTGAATTTGCTGAGGCTTGATTTGTGTTTTATCACGTGGTCTACCTTCAAAAATGTTTCATGTGCATTGGAAAAGAATGTGTATTTTGCTACTTTGGGATGAAAGGCTCTATATATCTCAATTAAGTTGATCTGATCCAGGACATTGCTCGATGCATCAATATCTTAGTTGATATTTTGTTTGGAAGATCTGTCCATTTTTGACAGTGGGGTGTTAAAATTCCCTACTGTAATTGTGTTGCTGTCAATATCTTTGTTGAAGTCCTCCAAGATTTCCATTATGTATTTGGGTACTGCTATGTTGTATGCATATATATTTACAATGTTCATATCTACTTGATGGGTTCTTCCCTTGAGTATTATGAAGTAACCTTCTGGGTGTCTTTACATGGCCCTTTTTTAAGTCTATTTTGCCTGATATGAACATTGTTGCCTCGGCTTTTCCTGTCCACTTGATTGCAAAATTTGTTTCCAGCCCTTCACTTTTAGTCTGTGTACTTCTTTTGTCCTGAGGTGGATATCTTGTAGGCAGCATATGGGTGGGTCATGGTTTCTCATCCATTCAGCTATTCCATGTCTTTTGATTGGAACATTCAATCCATTTACATTTAACGTTATTATTGATAGGTACTTATTCATTTCCATTTTTTCACACCTGTATTACTATCTCTCTCACTGTTGTCCTTCCTTTTCTTAAAGCAGTTCCTTTAGCATCTCTTGCAGATTTGATTTGGTGGAGGTGTATTTTTTTTAGACTTTTTTTTTTTGTCTGGGAAACTCCTTATTTGGCCTTCCATCTTAATTCACAGCCTTTGTGGGTAAAGTAGCCTTGTTGCAGGCATCTGGCTCTCATTACTTGGAATATTTCTTGCCATTCTCTTCTGGCTTGGAGTGTTTCCATTGAAAAGTCAGCTGCTATTCTTATTGGGACTACCATGTATGTTACTTCCTGTTTCTCCTTTGCTGCCTTTAAGATTCTGTCTTTGTCTAGGAATTTTGCCATTTTAATTAATATATGTCT
>PVKM010006112.1:0-45372 GCA_004027735.1 Carollia perspicillata | reverse complement strand
TTAAAAATATTTGTATGTGAATTGATTAATGATATAGCATTCTTTATAATCCAGATTACATAATAACCCTTTTGATGTAACTTCATATTTTTCACATATCCTGATGAATAATTAATAACTATATAGAAACATGACAAAGTGGTTTTAAACTAATGACTGCCTGATTTTTAGATACGTTTTACAAATTTAGATATTATAACCTGCTATTTGAATTCATTTTAACAAACATTGTTATGTGACTCACTAGTTAACTTTGATGATATAAATACCAACTTCCCAAACTGTTATTGTTTCTAGGCTTCCACGTAGCTTCCTTCAAATTTAAATCAAATTGGCCCCTTAGAAAAATGGAAGTTTCTTGTCTGTGTCAAGTCCCGGCACCTCCAAGTACAACATAAAAATGGCAAAAACTCAGCATACATGATAGAGGCTTACAGCAAATTGAATCTGTTTTAGTAGTCATTCTATTTTTATGGAACTCACTGGGGTGACACTGGTCAGTAAAATTACACAGGTCTCAGGTGCACAGCTCTCCCACACACCGTCTACACACTGCACTGTGTGTTCACGACCACAAGCCGAGTCTTTGCCCACTACCATTTATTCCCGCTGTAGCCTCCTTCATCGCCCTCCTCCCATCCCCCCTCACTGCAGTCACCACACGGCTGTCCATGTCTGCAAGTTCTCCCTCTTTTTTTCTTTTTTGCTCGATCCTTCCACAGCCAGAGGCAATAATCTAAATCTTCAAATAAGTTTACTGTTAAATTTATTCCATTCATTCTATTAACACTTCTTGATGATGTGTTCTCTTGTCTCCCTACCCCTAATTACCCACTCATTAACTCATTCTGTTTATACTTGTGTTTTTTTTATAATAGGTGTATTTATTCTCAGATCACAGTACACTGATCAGAAATATTTCATAAATATGATTTTACACCTCCTTAGACTTTTAACTGTTATTAACTTGAGAAAGCATTGTAACAGCTTGGTGTGTTGAGCTCTCATCTATGAATAACATTTGTTTGCTATTGTTGTTTGTTGGTGTTATTATAAATCATTTATAAATCAAAGTAGGTGATATTAGTAGAACTGTGCACTCAGGATGGGTAAAGTACAATAATTAGATGTACCTTTGTGTTAATTATAATCTGCATACTTTTCATATTTATGAAGTCTTAACATATACCAAAGACTCCATGAGGCAAATATCCTCACCCAAGAAGTTTACTAATTACAATGCCGCATTCTTCTCGAGTAGTACTAGCTTTATACTTTTAAAATACTGCCTCAGTATATAAGTTTGAAGTAGTGAAAATTACTATCCTATTTCATTGACCTTGATCTGGTAGAGTTGAAAGAAACATAAGACAACAAAATCAGCATGAGGAAATGTGAGTTAAGGAAAATAACTAAGATGCAAATAAGGATTCAAAGTAAAGACAGTCCACTTTATCCTGAGTTAATCAAGGAAAGAAGATCTGAGTGGAACCATTAAGAAGTCATAAATTCTGCCAAGATATGTAAATGAATATGCAGTCAAGGCAGGGATGTTGTGAGGGTATTTTTGGTCACTGAAATGCAAGGAGCTTATGCCTTGGGATAAGAAATAACAGGATGATTGATCATTTGACATGTATTTAATGAGTAACTACAATAGATACCTAACCTGTTTTGCTAAAGCCAGACAAATTGTAGGAGGATTAAATCTAATATATATAGCAGATTTGAATCTAGATTTTAAAGACCATTATCCTAAATACAAGACAGAGTAATTTGGACTTTACTTAATAGTATTATCTCATGACAATGCTATGTTGCCAGCACTAGAGGGCTAAAAGTATATGAGTGGGGACCAAAAAGACCCTGGAATTTATTATTAAAAATTTTTATATTTATTCTTAACATGCTTAAACTTCAGTTATCTTTAATGTACTCTCCATTTAATGCAATACTACTATCGGACTTTTTTCCATTGCTCAAAACAGTTTTTAAAGTAATTGATTTTGATGCCTTTTAGTGCTTCTGCCATTTTTTGTTTCTCCTTTCTCCCATCAGCAAAATGTTTCCCTTTGAGGACCTTTTTCATCTGGGGAAACAAACAAAAAAAAAATGCTAGTAGCTAGATTGGGTGAATAGGGAAGATGGGGCATGGTGGTTATGCCATTTTTGGTTAAAAACTGCTGAACATTCAGTGTGGTGTGGGCAGGTGCACTTGTAAATCACCCATCATGAAATGGGCAAACATGTTGAAGAGTCTTCAAAAAAATTCACTGAAGCTGAACATAGCCTCTCACAACAATGCCTGCTGGTACACTGATACAGATGGGTTCCTAGAACACTCACTTAGTGGGAGAAGCTTGTACAAGCTTGTACACCCTCCAGAAGATAATTCCAGTTTTGGGGGGTCCCGCCTTGTATAAGCAATAGACCAGTAAAACCTGTGTATCAAGAGAAAAAACAAACAAACAAATAAAAAGAAGGCATTGCAATAGCAAATGCAGGAGGTAATACTGTATGAAGTAGTGAAATAGCTATAAGACTAAAGGAAAATGGATTGTATAAAATGAAAAAGGTCATGAAAGTTATATTGCTGGCTCTGAAGAATACATTTGGTATTCGTAGTCCAAGATGGTTATGCTGTGGTTGCTGTTTCAGCTCTCAAACGCCATCAAAGTGTCTTGCTGATGGTCCTTTCTTTATTATTTAATTAAATAGTGCATAAGCAGTACATTAAAAACAAAAAATGCTTGTTATAGAAAATTTAGTGAAGATTAAAAATCAAATATATCAGAATAAACCTCAATCCAACACCAGCATATGCAACATATATTTAAAGTACATTCCCAGCCATGTTTTCAGTTATTTAATTTTTATTTCAGTTTTGAATCGTTAATATGCAAAATACCAAGTTTTATAGTCTGCTTTTTTCAAAACATGTTTCAGGATCATTGTCTTTTTACATTAGTTTTTTAAAAGCCAATTTCATTGTTAAATAATATGGCATGAAATTTACTGAATTGTCACTTGTGGATAAGCATTTAAGTTGCTTCTTAATTGTTAGACTTTAATATCACATTCTTTTGAGATCTTTATTATTAAAATCCTTGTTTACATTCATAGGTTTCCTCTTGGTATGAATATATAAATGCAACATTAAAACTGAAATTAAACCTCAATTTACATTTTCATCAGATATGAGACCATTGAGATTTAATACATTTGATATGTTTACAATTTAAATATTACTATCATTTTTGAGATGTTTTCTAATTCGGTAGATTTAAAATGATATTGTAGAATATATTTTCCATTTCTTTCATTACTGGATTTACATTTCTAAATATGTATTAATAATTAATATAACCTGTTTAAATCTTGGTATAATGACCTTTCTTGGTTTCTAATTTAATTATATGAGTTATTTATATAAATAGTGAAAATTAAATTTCAGTTGCATTTTGCATAATATTTTAACTTTGTTTCTAAGTACTTTCTTATAAAAATATCATGTCTCATAAAACCACTTCTTTCATTAGCTAATAATTTTTGTCATATTCTTATCTTTGTTTTTATAGGGATTTTTTGTTGCATTATTACATCTCTATTGGTAGTTCATTTTGCTTTGGTGAAAATGCAAATGCTTTCTTTTGGTACAAAGTAACTCCAAAGTCATTGTTTATTGCAATTTTGGATATTAATCAGTTTTGTATAAAATCTAGCATTAATATTTAATGTTCTTTCTCCAATTAAAATATAGCTCCTTCAGGGTTAATACCCAAAATTTATAAAGAACTCCTAAAACTTAACACCAAGGAAACAGGTGGCCAATAGACATAGGAAAAGATGCTCAGTGTCACTAAGCAGCTGAGAAATGCAGATTAAAATCACAGACAGACAAAACCCAAACAGACTCATGCATACCGAGAATAAGCTGATGGCTGCCAGTTGGGAGAGAAGTTTGGGAACTGGGTGAAAAGGGCGAAGGGATTAAGAACTAACAATTAGTAGTGACAAAGTAGTCATGGAAATCTAAAGTACAGCATAGGGAATATATTCATTAATATTGTAATCACTATGTATGATGCCGGGTGAGCACTAGAATTATCAGGAGAATCACTTCATAAATTATGTAAATGTCTAACTACTATGCCGTACATCTGAACGTAATGTAAAATGATACTGAATGTCAACTGTAACTGAAAAATAGTAATAATAATAATTTTTTAAGATATAGCATCTTTTCAGCATGAATTAATCCTCTTTTAAAAGACTATAATTCTTCATTTTTTAAATTATATTTTATGTCCAATAATATTTTGTGATTTTTATTTGTAGAAGTATATATTTGTAAGATTTGCTTCTAGGGACATCACTATTTTAGTTGCTTTATAACCATGTTTATTTTTTTAAACTTTCATTTTCTATGGCATGACTACTTCTCATGTATTGAGGTGTTATTAATTTTGCATAGGGTTTAATATATGACCACTTTGTAAGGTTTTATGCATAGCCCTCAAACCTGTCTTTGGAAATTTTTCTTGTGAGTAATCACATTGTTCACAAATACATCCTGCTTTACATTTCTTTTTAAGTTTATTGTGTTCAATTTTCTTGCCTTATTATATTGTTGAGAATCTCCATTAAAATTGTGAATATGTTGTAGTATACTCTAAATATTTCTAAATAATACATTTGTATTAGGTTATTGTTTTTACATACTTCTTATGAGTTTTAGATAGTTAGTTACATTCCTTATTTCTTTAATTTTATGGAAATGAATATATTTTTGTTAAGTTAAAACATATTTTTCTATGACAGAATGATTTTTGTTACTACCGGTGCCATTATTTCTTACCAAGCTTTTGGATAAGGTTTAGTTCTGTTTAGATCTGATTCAAGTGGTGTTCGGTTGAAATCTTGACTCAACTGCACAGAGAAAGGGGCTAGGCTGGGCTGGAAGGTTTCAAGAGTCTTCACTTACCTGCTTAATACTTCAGTGTACGTTCACAAGTTTCTCTTTCTCAACATGGCTGTCTTGACCTTCCACATAATGCGCTGGTCTCAGGGTACTCAAACAACTTCCCTGGCATATAGCTTCTAAGAGGGAGTGTTGTAAATACGAAGAACACACTGCAGAACTCTTGAGGCCCAATGTCAATGTTACAAAAAATTATTTCCAGCACATGTAATTGTCCAAAGCATGTCATAGGCAAGGCCAAAGTAAGAGGGTGAGAATATAGCCTACTTCTCAGTAGGATAACTGACAAAGAATTTGCACTCAGTAGGATAACTGACAAAGAAATTTAATCAGCCACAAACTTGTTTCAGAAAAGAAATATGATTTTTTGTTTTCATAATAGATTTGAATCTAGGAATATGTTCTAAAAGCTTTTGTGTGTCTTTTATGTGTGTGTGTGTAAGCTGACAAGTTTAAAAAATATAGAAATTCATAGGGTAGGCCAATAGAAACTCAGTGGAAACTCAGTAAAAGGTGAGTTTGCAATCTTGAATAAAAACTCGTAGGACAAATAGTCTGGTACTCAGGCAGGATTTCTACATTACAGTTTTGAGGCAGAATTCCTTCTTCTTTTGAGAAATCTTAGCATTTTCTCTTAAGGCATTCAACTGATTGGATGAGACCTACCACATTATCAAGCGAGGCCCACCACACTTTTACTTAAATGAACTAATTATAAGTGTTAATCACATCCAAAGAACACCATCACAGTAACATCTATGATAGTGTTTTGATCAAACATCTGAGTAACATAGCCGAGTTTAATGGACACAAAATTAAACATCACAATGCTGAGGCAGGTGGGTGCAGATCTCTGAGAGGCCAGAGAACTGAGGGTGTTGCAATATGAGGTGTAAGTAGCATCCAGACAATGTGGACCCTCTATTTCCCTAATAAACACTACAAGCCCATTCAATTATTTTAGTCTGCAGGACCTAATAGGGATCTGAACCCCAAATACCCTGAGACAGTTATCGATTAGCCTTACCCAAACCTAAGAGGTATTTCCTAAAAGTGATCACATTTTCTATTAAAACCCTATAGCAAACTACCATCATCTCTTGCGTGGACAACTCCAACAGCCTTTTAATTGGACTGACCTATTTCATTCCTACTCAAAGAGCAGCATACTGATATTTAAAGTGGATTTTAGCATGATCCATTTCATGCCTTAAAATCTTCCATTTGTGTCTCATTTCAATTTGATTAAGACTGATGCATATTAAAACCACAATAAGATACCACTTCACACAAGTCAGAATGGCCATCATAAACAAATCAACAAACAAGTGTTGGAAAGGATGTAGAGAAAAGGGAACCCTAGTGCACTGTTGGTAGGAATGCAGACAGGTACATCCACTGTGGAAAACAGTATGGAATTTCCTCAGAAAACTAAAAATGGAACTGCTTTTTGATCCAGGAATTCCAATCCAAAAGAACCTGTGCATGCCAATGTTCATAGCAGCACAATTTACAATAGCTGAGTGCTGGAAATGGCCTAAGTGCCCATCAGTAAATGAGTGGATCAAAAAACTATGGTGGATTTACACAATGGAATTCTATGCAGCAGAGAGAATGAAGGAGCTTATACCCTCTGAGACAGCATAGATGGAACTGGACAGCATTATGCTAAGTGAAATAAGCCAGGCAGTGAGGGGCAAATACCATATGATCTCACCTTTAACTAGAACCTAATCAACAAAAGAAAAAAGCAAACAAAATGTAACCAGAGGCATTGAAATGAAGAACAATATAACTATAGCCAGAGGAGTCAAGGGAAGGGACAATGAGTGTAAGGGTTTTCAGGAACTACTACAAAGGACACATGGACAAAACCAAGGGGGAGGGTGGAAGCAAGGGAGGGAGGTGGGTTTGACTGGGGTCAGGGGAGAGTAGTGGGGGGAGAATGCAGGCAACTGTAGTTGAACAAAATAAAGTAATTAAAAAATATATGATCTCTATGGATTGTGTAGTCCAGCTACTCCTAGTCATCCTACTACAACTTCTGGTGTTTCCTTTTTTCTTTATGCTCCAGCAGAAAATGAACTCTTTAAAAATTTTTATTGAGATGAAATTTCTATAACTTTAAAAGTTTTATCATATTTGAAGATTTTCAATGCATTCACAATGTTGTACAATGATTGCTGCTTTCTATGTTACAACATCTTTATCTTACCAAACAGAAATCCTGGACAGATTAAGCAGTCAGTTATCGTTTTCCCTTCCTCTCCCCAAAACAAAACAAAACAGAAAAAATATATATATAAACTAAAACTTACTGTAAAGAATCAGCTAAAGAGTTAGTTCTGCCTGGCCATGTGCCTCTGTTGGTTGGAGTGTCATCCCATATACCAAAAGGTTGTGAGTTTGATCCCCGGTAAGAGCACATACCTAGGTTGCAGGTTCAATACCCAGTTGGGGCACTTATGAGAGGCAACCAATTAATGTCTCTCTCTAGCATCAGTGTTCTCTCTCACTCTCTCTTCCCCCTCCCCCCGTCTCTCTCTCTTTCTCTCTCTGCCTCCTTCCTCTCTCCCTAAAAACTAATAAACATAACCTTGAGTAAGGATTAAAATTTAAAAATGTGTGTTCTAGTTCTGGTTTTCCATAACATAAGGATGACCACAACCCAGCTTGTATATGAATAGAGAAATGGCATGCTTTGTAACTGGAATATAAAATACAGTGAATATGGTGTAATTAAGAACACTCCAAAGTACAAGAATCAGGAAGGTATTTAATGGTGTTGGAGAGATATTGTACTAGAAACTGTTTAGCCCTTGCAGGACCTCCTTTTGAATCTGGATTACAAGTTGGGATTTATAATTGCCATTAAGTAGAAGTCCAGATATTGCTATGAAATACGCAGCACAAAAATGCCCAGTGATGCCCTTTTTAAATTTTCCACATCAATATTGAAAGTGCTTTAATAGAAAGCTGAGCTGCAGAACTTAGCGAAGACATTTGAAACATTGCAATCAGCCTTTTTTTAGAATATACTAGAGGAAGTGCACCTCCCTTAACTCCTAATAGAATTTGAGTATTAAAAAGTGTTTCTAAGTAATGACATTCAAAATATAACATGAGTACATACAAGAAAAAATACAACATAGGAAAACACGTCAGCTAGTTGAAGGAATAGCATGTCAGCAAAACTTGTAGAACAGAGAAAAAACATTAGCACTGAATTTAGACTTGGGCAAACCTCTAGCAGTACAAGCCTAAAAATACCTGGTAAAATAGAAAATGTCAGTGCTCTACCTCCACAATTGTACCCGTAAGCATATGCTTTAAAATCTGTTATAAATGGTCACAAAGAGAGGTACAGGTTTTTTCACTGAAGAATTTTTGAAATGGAGTCCATCGATAGGGAAATATGTAAGTTAATTTGTACACATGGTTTATTAATAGTATGAAAATCAGTAGTTGAAATGAAGATTCCCACTTATGTGTATTGATATGGAATAAGTAAAAATAATTTTCATCCAGCATGGCACCACAACTATAAACTTGAACATGCAAAAATGCTATTATAAAAATTGAAGATTCTACATAAAATGTAAAAATATGGGTAAGAAATATACACCAATTTATGAGAATGATTGCACATAAGGTGGATGAGAGGAGAAATGGGACTGAAGAGTCACACAAAGGAGACTTTAATTTCATATCATACATGAAATTAAAATATGGAACAAATATTGTCATATGTTAGCCTGTGTTACATCATGCCACTGTATAACTGTACATGTGCTATAATAGTCTGTGGGAATTTCATTATTTAAAGGCAACACAGAAACAATTTTAAAAGGCCAATTATCAGGGAACTTAAGGCCTTTCAAGAGAAATTATTTAATCAATTACAATGCCATTTTCATACTTACATAAACAAGTTCATTCCTTCCTACTTGTAAATAATAAGTTAAGGAATATCTAGAAATGACTCAAAGACCAAATTTCATGCTTGCAAAGTTTATTAATTAAAACACATTAACTCATCTAATGAGTTACTTTACCTTTACCTTTTTTAACTTCTGGATTTAAAGATGATGTTGCTTTGGAAGGAAATGCTAAACTATTATGAGTTCAACTGCTTTGGTTAATCTATTGTGTTAAATTATGAGCTGCGCTTACTTAATTTAAAATGATCACATAAACCCTGTTGAGTTGCTAATCTGGAAAGTAAACTTTTGAATATTATACCAGCTCTTAATTGGCATATATATTTCTTTATAACCTCTATACTAAATTTTATTAAATACATAAATATTGAATTAATAACTATGGAGGTGAAATAATTTTATTATAATGAAATATATTTAAATTTTATAGTTTTCATGTGTATTCTAAAGCTTAAATTCCCAATAAGGAGAATAGATATCCAGATAAAACGCAGTCTTTTCCTCTCTTTAATTTATCATGTAAATTTTGAAGACTAATCTCCAGGAAAAAATTAGTCTTTGATCATAAAAAATGTTAGGTACTCTATTTGTGTAGACATTAACACACCCAAGTCTATATATGATATATTTACCAACATTTTAATTTCAGGCAATATTGTTGACAGATTAAAGTTGATTATATTGATGATAACTTGAATTAATGTACAACACAACTAACAGAAGGAAAACAGGAGGGGTAAAAATACTGTAGTTTCAGTGGCTGAATGTGCCAGTGCACTCATACATACATGCACACACATGATGCTTTGTTCACAGAAATTCATTCTAGAACAAGATTTTCAGCAAGTGACCAGCTAACCTAACTTTGGCATTGAATACAATACCATTATTCATTGGGAAAATTAAAATAAGGAGGAATTTCTACTAAGAGTGTTTTCAGATTATTTAAGAGATTCTAATATATTCATTGGTAGGTGATGGAGGCCTCTGTATAAATATTTCAAATACAAAGTCATATTAGAAGCCAACTGTGACTAACATACAGAGTACAATACATAAGAGTTTGTGATATAATAACTTGAGACTTTTCCTTTTAACTTTTTTTTGACAAGTGTCTACCTGCACTGTAACTAAGACTAGTTCTCTCCTCTAAGAGAAGATGTTAAGAATTATTATCATTGGTCAGAAATATCAAACCCATTCAGAGAATGCTACACTGGTAACTAAATGATAAATATCAGATCTCTGAGAGGAAGAAGACATGTACCACATCAATAACTTATAAAAATGATTATACAGTCTTTGACCATCTTGTTCTTTAATCGTCTAGTGTTGTCTATGCTTAGGACTGAATAGTTGACTATTTGTGGAAATTTTGTTAGTTCAATTCATACTCTATGATACAGAGATTTAGAATTTGCTCCAGTGATAACAGAGAATTGCTTTACAACTATTACTGGATGTTCTTATTAATGTCTACTTCTCTTTACCGCGTGTATCCACCTTTGAGTAAACTGCTGCTCAGTCAGCCAAGATAATTAGCACTGACTATTTCCTGTTATGTTAGTTCCACTTCCTATTTTCATCACTACCTTCAACAAAAGGTCTTTCAAATGGAGCTGGTAGTGCATAAAGATATGAAATGCTCAAACTCAGTCGTTTGCGTCTATAACATATTATCTTTTTTTAAACAAGCATATTCTTTCATTAGCCATCTAATTACCACATTAGTATTGCAACTAAAATAAATTAGAAAAGTTAAATAATATTCTGAGAAAAACCAACATAAAATACAATATTTTATCTCAGGCTCTAAATTAGTAAAAGGAAATGCAATTTCAGAAACTGAAAAATGCATAATTAAATAAACTTTTAACTGTCAACACATCGTATTGGAAAATATTCTATAATATGTTTACTACTGGACTCAGCAAATATCTTAAAAAATTGATAAGAAGAATGTAACCCCTTAACTCAGAAATAACATTTCTATTTTACTATAATTATCTGTGTTCAAGTTGCTAATAAAATTAGAAGCTTAAGCGCATTAAAAATCACACGTTTAAAAATCTTACTACGATTAGTATTAAGTAGGACACCTTAAGATTATTGTATATCTAACACAAATAAAGTAAGTAAAAATTAGAAACAGGCTTCCTAGTTAAAGGAGATTTCTTCAGTTCTCCAGCTTTCTTTTTTATAGTAATTTAAACTTTCAGTTTTTATTTATTTTCTTTTTTTATTGAGCTATATTTGACAACTACGAATTACACATAATCAAGGTGTATTAAAGGTGTACAACTGATGATTCCATATACACGTACTCTGTGAACAAATCACTTCATTCAAGCTAGTTAATGGATGCATCACCTCACACTGTTGCCACTTTTGTGTTTGTGTGTGATAGGATCTACCCTTTCAACATACTTCAAGTATATAATAATGTATTGTTACCATTGGTCATACTGCTGTACATTAGATCCGAAAAATTATTCATCTCGCATAAGTGAGACTTTGTATCCCTTGACCAACATCTCCACAATTTCTCACTCCTTTCACGGTTTGTCACCATGATTCTCTCCGCTTCATTGAGCCAGATTATTTTAGATTTCACATACAAATGAGATGTGAGGTTTGTCAATATGTGAAAAGTGGGCTAGTAAGAATTTTAGGAAATTTTTCTTTCTTTCTTCTTTTACACTTTAAATATGTGTATTTTATTTATTAATGTCTATGCTATTACAGTTGTCCCCATTTTTCCCTTGTTGCCCCCTCCCCCTAGCATCTCCTTCCTACAGTCAATCCCACAGCATTGTTCAAGTTCACGGGTGATGCATATGTGTCCCTTGTCCAGTCCCTTCACCTTCTCACAACTAGTCCCAACCTCCCCCTTCCCTCCTACAGCTGTCAGTCTGTTCTTTGTTTCTGTGTCTCTGATTTTATTTTAAGTGCTAGTTCATTTTGTTCCTTAGATTCCAATTATAGGTGAGATCTTAGGTGGTTCTTGAATGCTTCAATTCCCAGAATGATATAATGTAATATAAAAATAACTTTATGGTATAATTATGAAGTACATACATATTTGAAATAAACTAGCAAAAAAGTATTTGGAAGAAAACATAAAACATGAGGGGTTGAATTTGGAGAAGAAACTGGGAAAGTAATTAAATAAATTACATAAATTAATTTGTTAATCTTGGGGATAGAAATCTGTAAATTATTATTTCCTTAAGACTCCCAACTTGTATTTATTATTATTATTATTATCATCTCATTTATCAAAGGTACATGCTATCAGTATGGTTTATCACTTTTTATGAATTGTGATAAACTATATGTAACAATTTCCCATTTTAATAACAAAATTTATAGTTCTGTGGCATTATGTACATTCACATTCTTGTCCAACCATCACCACCATGTATCCCCAGAAGTTTTTCAGTTTCTGCAATGGAAACTCTGTGTCCCTTGAACAATAGCTCCTCATTCCCCCCTCCAACTTTTTTTTGAGACTTTTTATGAGAAATCTCTCGAGCCAGAAACAGCTTTCAGGTTGATTGAACATTGAAAAATAAAATCTTCTGCAATTTAAAAAGACCTCACAAGTTGTTTACTTGATGTTCTTTTATTAAGTGCCTATTTTCATAAATAAAATTATTTATCCATAATGTATATTGCTTTAGGCTGTACTTTTAGTATCCCATCTATTAAAAGGGCATTTATAGTTTGGGCAGTTTATTAAAACTACATAGTTGGCTGTAGTCATAATTGTGTGAAAATTTTACTTCTATATTTTGCTTTTTCCTTAGTATTTAATTGCTGAGTAAATATGCATTTTAACAGATAGATATGATACTCTATTTTTTAATTAATTGATAATTATTTTAATGCTTTTATTGCCCCTTTTCTGATATTTTATTTTTCATTCAAAATTACAAACTACTAAGTTAAAGATTAGTATTTTGAGTGTGTACTCCCCCATTATAATGTCTCAAAATGTAATTTCAGACATTAGAACGTCAAACTAATATACTTTTGTATTTAATAATATCATTCATTTAATGGTAAATATTCACCTGTGCATAGCAAAACCTAAATATATCAGTAAATAAATTGATTTGTTTTCTAAATATTCTTCATTTCTGTATTTGGTACATACTAAAATACGTCTAAAAAACAAATGAGTTCCAAAGGCACAAAAATAAACAATAAGCCCAGTAAGCGGTCTTCACATAGATTTCTTTCACATTAAGCAATTCAAGGCATTTTGTAATATGTTAAACAGATGGATACTTGTACCGTATTACTTAAAAATATTTTGTCATAAATCTGTGTACCTAAGTTTATAACATAGAAATAACTTAATTAGCTTAGGACTTTTTAATTAATTAAAATATAAATTACTTAGTGAAGAAGAAGAAGAATGCATCAAGCCCCATACTGGCCAGTGAATGCTTCTTTAAGTCAATTCTGCCCTCAGGCAACTCAGAACTTGCCTAGAACAACGAACAAAGCACCTGACATTAACCTCTCCCTTCTCCACACAAAGGAAAGTATATTCAGTTTTCAAGTCTCTTTTTCTCAGAATTAAATCACTAATATTTTTATCAAACTGAACATTTTTTAAAATGAGATCATTGATTATAATTTGATCTTTTTTGTACAGTTCAATTTGGACACTTTATATATTATTAATATAAACTCTTTATCAAATAATGTGGTTTGTAAACAGTTTTCCTAGTTTGTAGCTTGTCATTCTGTCCACTATCACATTCTTTTGCAAACCAAGAGGTTTTAATGTTGGTGGTGTCTAATTTAATTTTTTTTCTTATGAATCATTCTTTTGTTGTCAAGCCTAAAAATTCAATGTGTAGTTGTAGATCTTGATGATTTTCTCCTAATTTTTTAAAGTTTAAGTTCTATATTAAGTCATTATTCATTTGAGCTTATTTTTGTAAGATGTTAAGACTTAAGTGAATGTTTTCTCTGATGATTTGTGGATGTACAATTGTCTTGGGGCCATTTGTAAAAAAAGTTATATATCCTTCTTATTCCACTGAAATTCTTTTATACTTTTGCAAAAATCAGTTGGGCATATTTATATAGATTTACTTCTGGATGTTTTATTGTGTTTTATTGATCTATGTGTTTATCCCTTGGCTAATAATCGTGTTGACTATCGTACTGAATAGTAAGCTTTAATAGAAGATAGAGTGATTTTCTCAATTTTATTTTTAGTATTGTTTTAGCTATCCTATGACCTATACCTTTTCATATAAATTTTGAATTATCTTGTCTGCATTATAAAAATCGTTGCAAGTTTGATAAAATTGCATTAACTCTATAAATAGACTTGGAGAGAATTGACAGTTTTACTATATGGAGTTCATGAACACTGTATGTCTTTCCATTTAAGAATGTATGTCACCCATTCTTAATGCCTAACTATTTTAGGTGTTTTAGAGTATTTCCAAATGTGTTTGCTTTTTAAATTTGGTTTTCCGCCTGTTTATTGTTAATACATTGAAATGCAATTGAAATTTGTGTTGATTTTGTGACTTGCAAACTTGCTAAACTTTCTAGTTTTAGGAGTAGTATTTTTGTAGATTTCTTGGAATGGTATATCATATACTATCATATATCATATAAAATCATGGAACCTACAGTTAAGAGCAGTTTTACTTCCATTCCAATCTGTATGATTTTACTTAGTTCATGCCTAATCACAGTGGCTTAAATGTTAAGTACTTCGTTGAACGAGAGTGTTAAGAGCAGATGTCCTTCCCTTGTTCTTCAGGGAAACACTGGGAAAGCACTTAGTCTCTCATCATTAAGTATTCAGTTATTTGTAAGGTTTTTTGTACATGCTTTTTATAAAGTTGAGGTAGTTCTGCTCTATTCCTCACTCACTGAGACTTTTTATCCTGAATGGTTGTTGGATTTTGTCAAATGCTTTTACTGCATCCATTGATAATTGTCGAATAATTTCATTCTTTGGCTTGTTATTATGGTGAATTACACCAGTTGATCTTCAAATGTTGAACGATGTTATTTATCCACCTCTGTAATCTGGGATGTCCCATTGACTGGTGATAGAAGCGACTCCTGCCACTGATGGCACATGAACAAATCTGGGTCAGCCTGTGGGATGAAAGACACTACACAGACTAGACAGGACATACCACCTGTGGCTTTCCTACAATAGCCAGATCTCAGGTAATCTGCCCGCTGTCTGAGGCCACATTGGTGAATTTAACTATACTGAAAGAATTGCTCTCCCTCATGCTGCCTTCCGAGGTAATAAAAGCTTATTCTTTTAAGCCACTAAACTAGAGGCAGATTAGTATGTGACATTTACTTGATGTAAATTCAGTCTTGTAAACATACTGTCAGAAAGTTCATTCTTCAAAATAAACTGAAATTGTTAAGTTTTAGGTATTCAAAGAAAAGCAATAGATAAAGATTCACTGCTCTCCCAAGTCGATTTAATGTTAATAAGTACTGGACACGTAAAAACATAGTGTTTACTCATTTCTTCTTCTTTTGAATGAAAAGCCATTTAAAATTACTTAATATTAAATTCACCTTTCAAAAGACAAATTTAATTCCTGGAAAGATAAGCAAAGTGGAAACATACATAGATGAGTTAAATAAAGTAGTATGCATATTCAGATGTACTACAATCTCATGTGCTAAATATAAATTAGTTTTCATTATGAAACCATAATGGAGAATGAAAAAAGGCCAGGAAGAAAAACAAAGAGGTTAAGGGAGATAATGTTGGAAAGTTGTAGAAAGAAAGTAGGAAAAACTATAAATTCCTTATTTGACATTAAAAAAAATTTTGAAAATCAAGACAATGTTGAAGGTAAACTTATTGATTCTTTTGAGCTGCCATTATTTGCACGCTAATACCTCCACCCTCAAAAATCTCCATGGGACATCAGGACTGCTCAGTAAGATACTATTTTTTCCCTCTTCATAAATGTATATCCTGGTAATTTAGGATATTTTGTATTGTCTAAAATGTCATATGCAAGGAACACAACTGGAACTAAATAAAAAGTTAAGATTTGCAACTTTGTATCCAATGTAATTTATACTGTACCAAGTTTTCTGCATCTGTATATTCAAAATGCTTTTTGAAACATTTTTTGAAATAAGCCAAAACCAATCATTAGACACATAAAATGAATAATTCAAATTTCCATTAAGCATTTAACAATGTATATTTGTGTGTAATTAGAATTATAGAAAATAAATACATTAATAATTATTGTAGGAAATCAGCTTATATTTATGTTTTAATTTTATTAAATCAATGTTATTTTGATATGAAAACATTCTCAACTAATTGAATAGAGGAAACTACATTTAATTTATTTAATTGATTTCATATGAAAATAATCAATATAAAGCCACAATATGACACTATATTTAAAGACATATACATGTGAAGAAGACTATTTTAAGCTTAGAAAATAGAAAACTAAGATTCAATCAAGGGAGCTGTAGTTTCTTGATTATGTTTTTCTTTATTAAAGATTTTATTTATTTTTAGAGCGAGGAGAACGGGGGGGGGAGAAAGAGAGGGAGAGAAACATCAATGTGAAAGAGAAACTGATCAGCTGCCTCTTCTACTGGCCCTGTCAGGGGACCTAACCTTCAACCCAGGCATGAGGGTCGAAGTCAACCGGTGACCCGCTTTGTGGGATGACACTTAACCAACTGAGACATACTGGTCAGGGCATAAGTTATAGTTTATTTTTACCTGGGTAGACCACAGCTGCAGGTAGTGTATAATTCTATATACAGAGAATATTTTTTAAAAGAGTCTTTTTTTAAAAAGATGAGTTAACCAATGTATATTAGCCAATGTGTAATTACGTAGGTGTGCAAAGCAAAACAAAACAGTGTCTTTTTCTCAAGATGCCTTATGGGCTAATTGTGATACCAAGTAAAAATACGCATGTTTATTTATAAAACAATGTGAAAACATAGAAAATAACAGTTTTATTAATCTTAATGAGGCTTTACTCCCTGGTTAAGAGGAGTAGAATGAATCTGAGTACATATGAGTAATTATTATAAAGCAGCAGTTTTCAGACTGCTTGCCATGGCACACTGGTGTGATGCAAGAACTTTTAAAACGTGCAGTAGTTGACTGATTAGTCAGGCACACTGACTTCTTTTCCCATCAAATGAATCAAAATGGTGCCTATTTTTTGTCAGGTGGGCAAAACATATTTTCTGGTGTGCCACATAATTTTTTCTTTGTGTGCCATGAGATGAGAAAAATTGAAAATCAATGTTATGAAGTATGAAAATAGCTAATACAAATTGTGAGGATTGTAAATTGCCTTATAATTTAAATCTTTTTATACAATTTAAAATGTTTTTATAAAGAATAAAACTTATACTACATAACTCTAGCAGTTGGAAATTTATGTGATTTTTTTGTAATTAAGTACAAATATGTTCTGGGAGAATCATCAGACCTCAACATCATAGAAGATATTTCAAACAATCAGAGTATTCCAAGTTGAATAATTTATTACTCAAGTAAGTGAGCTCCCTGACATTGAAAGACTTCAAAGAGAAACTGAATCATCTTGTGACAGAAATTACAAATGGAATGCTTTGTGTGGGCTAATACTTAGGCTAGAGTACATCTAAAGAGTATTCTAATTCATAAATTCCATAAGTCTGTCAAACCCTTGGAATCTATTATGTCACTTATAAACTAATAAGCCCTGTACTGAATTATTAAATGAGTGCCATTAAATTTATTATAGCTGATTGGGAATGACAAAAATACACTTTAGAAAATCTATGAATCTTCAATAATATTTCAAGTTAAGGGGTTGATAAAATGACTGTAAATAGTATTAATTTGTCCTCTGTTCCTTCTTTTATCTCCTTCAGGAAAAATAAATGCGTGAACACTAAACTAAAGCTTTAAAAGAGTTCAGGTATTCAAAATAAACTGATATACATATATATATATATATATATATGTACACATATATATGAATAGAGCGATAAAGAATGATGTTAATTGATGTTAACAATAACTGTATCAATATAATGGACAAGTGAAACAGATTTTCTTACTGACACTTGATATTTTTAATGATACATCTCTTTATTTTCTAGTTTATGTTATCTATTGTCAAACAATACATTTTAAAATTGTAAGAAAAATTTTCTAAATTATCCAACATGGCTGCTATTTTGCATTTCTTCTGATATTCTTGGTACCCATTATCATTTACAACCAGACTATGATATTTTAACCTGTCTTTAAGAGTCAGTGCATGAATGAAGTAGATGCTCTATAGACTTTGTTGTCGTTTCTCCCTCTTTCAATTTCACTTTCCTCAATGTCAACTGAAGACCGTATTACTTGCCCCCACTGATGTTGTAGAAATTTGTATGTGGCTTTCTTCTTCATAACATATTAAGTTCCAGAGCAAGGACTTCTTTTTTATCTCCTTACATACAAAGTTCTGTTTTTTAATGTGCTTTGTAGAAATCATGCACAAAATGTGAATTGCACAAAACTATAGTTGTGTAATTCAAATGAATTAAATTAATCAAATGAATTAAACTATGAGACAGTGCTGTACATCATTATAATTATATAGTGTTATTATGGATGTCCTGGCATTTAAATAAAGGATTGCCTTCACGAGGAAAGTTGATAATGGAACAATGAGTAAAAATTATTATTTAATTAATTTTTCAGTTTTGCTTTCTTAATGAGAAAAGTACTGCATCTGCCCTTAGCCTGGAACATTTTTCTCCCCGATCACCGAGCTCACACCTTCACTACCTTCAAGTCATTGTTTAAATGTTGCCTCCCAGGGAAACCTAAACCTGATTGATCTAAGTAAAACTATAAAACTACTGATCCCTTTCCCCTGTTTAACTCCATTTGTTCATAGCAATTGTCCCCTTCTAAAATGTGATATAATTTACGTGTTATTATGTCCTTTTGTTTGTGGTCTGTTTTTCCCCTCTAGAATAGAAGGTACACTAGGACAGGGATCTTTATCTGGTCTGTTTCTGATAATTCTTATGTACCTCAGTAGTACCTGACTCTTTTGCTGTAGCCAGATATTGTATTTCTCATGCATTGTTACAACCTTCAGAGGGAAGGCCTATTCATTGTCATCATTTTTTAAAAAATTTTATTGTATTTTTTCCATTACTATTTAACCACCTTATATACTCCTCCTCCCTACAATCACCACACTGTGGTCCATGTACATGAGTCCTTTTTCCTTTTTCTATCCGTCCGCCCCTTAACTGCCCCCTCTTAGCTGTCATCCTGCTCTGTATTTATGAATTTGTCTCCATTTTGCTTGTTAGTTCAGTTTGTTCATTAGATTCCCCATATGAGCAAAATTATATGGTATTTGCCTTTCTCTGATTGGCTTATTTCACTTAGCAAAATGTCCTCTAGGTCTATCGATCACAGTCACGTAGTATTCCATTGTGTAAATACTCCATAGTTGTTTTATCCAGTCATCTACTGATGCACACTTGGGCTGCTTCCATATCTTGGTAATTGTAAATAATGCTGCAATGATTTTGGGGGTGTTTATGTTCTTTTGAATTAGTGTTTTTGGTTTCTTTGGATATATGCCCAAAGTGGAATAAGGCAGATCCATTTTTAATTTTTTGAGATGTCTCCATACTGCTTTCCACAATGGTAACACCAGTCTGCATCCCCACCAATAGTGCAAAAGAGTTCCCTGATGTCCACATCCTCTCTAGCACTTGTTGTGTATTGGCTTTTTGATGATTACCATTCTGACAAGTGTGAGGTGATATCTCATTGTGAATTTAATTTACATTTCTATGATGATTAGTGATGTTGAACATCATATATCTATTGGCTATCTGTATGTCCTTTTTGGGGGAGCACAATAAATATTTATCTACCTACTGAATGAATAGAGGCACTAAACTGAATATTTTAAATACCTTAATCTAGTACATTATTTTGCTTGTGACATTCGTGGAGTGAAAACAGTGAGTCATGCATTCTTTTTTTTAAAATGAGGTCTGTCTGGTAAAATCCAGCTATTGTTAATATGATGAGAATAGTTTGCCCTACGTTGATGTAACCTGGCAGCCAAGGAGATTGGACTGGAATGTGCATGCGTGAACAATAATAACTCAACATATTAGTCAGTGTGTGCAGTAGATATCATTGATTGAACATGTGTACTGTGTGGCTGTTGCATTCAAAATGACATAGTGAGTAGAGCAACGGATCTGCATCAAATTTTGCATTAAGCTTGAACATTCTTCCACGGAAAATATCCGAATGGTTCAGAAGGCTTTCGTAGATGCAATGAATGCAGTGCAAATAAAAGTGTGACACAAATGCTTTAAAATTGGTCAAGAATCTGTTGCAAGTGATCCACACTTTGGAAGGCCTGCAGAAAGCAGAACACCTGAGAATGTTGAACACGTACATGCTGCGATCAACAAAGATTGACAACTGACTGTGCAAGAATGACAAGCTGATCTGGGGATTCTGAAAACTACTGTGTCCAAAATTTTGATGAAGAATCTTGGCATGAAATGTGTCATGGTAAAACTCATTCCATGGCTTCTGTCACCAGAGCAGAAGGAACGTCATGCTGCAGTTGCTAATGACTTGATTCAAACTGCTACCAATGAACCAAATCTAGTGCTCTGCAACTTTTGGCTCTTCCCAAAACTAAAATCACCTTTGAAAGAGAAGAGATTTTAGACCATTGATGAGATTCATGAAAATGTAAAAATGTAGCTGATGGTAATTCCAACAAAGTATTTTGCATGGTGGAAGAGATGCTGGGAGAACTGTGTGAGGTCCCAAGGTACCTACTTTGAAGGGGACTGAGGCATCATTGTTCTATGTACAATGTTTCTTGTATCTTGTGTCTTCCTTAAGAAATGTCTCTATTTTTCATATTACATGGCTGGATATCTTCTGGACAGAGCTCATATTTAATGTATTTCTCCCTATTTTTAGCAAAAGGTAATGTTTGTTATAAGAATGAGAGAAAAAATACACACAAATCAATCATCTGCTCCTCTGTTCTTTTAATCCCATCTCTCTCTAATTAGCCAAATTAAACAACTGAGTATATTAATTTTAGTATTTTTCTCATGATTTTACACACATACTTGTTATGATTTTATTTTCATAATAAGCATATCCTATATGCATGCATTTGCAACTTTTAAAGATCATTTAACAAAATGTGATGAAGAAAATTTTAGTTGAGAAGAAACAGTGATAATTATTTTCTTTAGTTATATATTTTGAGAAGACAAAAAAAGCACTATTTTGATGCAATTCTCCAATAATCTGTTATTCCTTTTTTTGCCAATGAAAAAAGATCCCATGCTATAATATTTCTTTTGATATAAATATCTAAATTGGGACTACTTTGCCATAGTGTCCATACATTTTTAATTATATGACTATTTCAAGTATTTTTACCTTTGTAATTAATCCACAGAACACCCATACATAAGTTCACTTGTCTTCTTTTTCCTTCTTTAATAGAACACTTGGCAATTTAAAGCCAACACAGAATTTGAGATTTGAGAACTATCATAACTTTGGTGACACTATTTTTTTAATGTTTGATTTGAGAGAGAGAGAGAGACAGAGACATCTATTTGTTGCTCCACTTACTTATGCTCATTGGATGATTCTTGTATGTGCCCCAACTAGAAACTGTACCTGCAACTTTAGCATATCAGGATGATGCTCTAACCATCTAAGCTATATGGCTCAGGTTCACATGTAGACCTCTGGAGCCATTATCAATCAGTGTTATTTTCTCTTTAATTATTTTCTGTTATTTAACAGCCTGATAATGTCTCACATGCAACAATTGCTTAGTAAGCTTCCATAAATTACTAAAAATTGATCACTTGCCCTAAGCAAGTAAATTCTCATTAAAAACAGCCAAAGCCATTATGGCCCGCTGATTAGGCTGTTTTCTTGGTAATAAGTTTCCAGGCTCTGAGTGCCTTTTTAAATCCTGAAGTACCACCCTAATCTATGAACTCTTTCATTCATCTCGTTTATTTATATAAAGTTAAGAATGTAATATTTAAAGGAGAGTATCATGTTATTTTCCTTTAAATGCTATATTTTCTTGAATCAAACATTCAATCTGAAAACTTTAATTGGAGAAACTTCTTTATTTACCACAGGTAATTTCTGTTTAACTTTACTTAAATTTTTGTCATTGACAACGTTTGTGTATTTTACATGACACTGAGTTGGCTCTAACCTTCAGTCACCCTATAAATGAGTGATGTCCACGATGTCCTATCCTCAGCAGCCCTGCTCAGCTCCTGGAGAATCATGCATGTGACCTCTTTTATGGACTCAATCCATCTTATATTTGGTTGTTCTTCCACTCTTCCTACTGCCTTCTACTTTTCCCCCCATCATTATTGTCTTTTTCAAAGAAGTCTGCCATGTCATGCTGTGCCCAAAGTAGGACAGCTTCAGTTTTGTGATTTTTTGCCTCCAGCAATGTTTCAGGCTTAATTTGCTCTAGGACCCGCTGGCTTGTCTTTCTGGTGATCCAGGGTATCTGTAGAGTTCTCTTCAACAACGTGTGCCAAATAAATCAAGTTTTTTCTACCAGACCTCTTCACTGTCCAGCTTTCATATTCATATATAGTGATAGGAAATGTGAGGGTGTGGGTGATCTCTGCCTTGGTGTCCAATAACACCCCTTTGCTCTTGGTGACCTTCGCTTCTTTCATTGCTGCCCTTGCAAGTCTCACCGTTCTCTTGATTTCTTGGCTGCAGTTTCCATCGATGTTTGATTGATGACAGTGTGTAGGCACTGGCAAATTTTCTACAGACATTGATGGGGGGAAATGATGATGACCACTTAATAACTACTTCACTGAATTTTTGAATCAGCAGATTATTAGCACTTTATAGCCTATTTCTGGCAGAAACATGTCCAGCACCACAGATTATTGGAATCGAAAGACAGGAAGTTTTGATATTTGTTAGTTAGTTGGGGTGGGAGGATGAAGAGTTGTGGAGATACCAGTCCACTAGCCAGGTGTGATTTGCCACTGAGAAGGAAGCCTTCTAGAATCGTGAATTTTCGACCAAAGAGAAGTGAACTCCTGAAATAGAGATGCTGTGTCAGAACGAAAGTGACTCTGGATGAAATCTACTTCCAGTAAATGTTGACCTAAGAAGGCAAATTATCATGGTAATTATACTTATGGTGATTCCAAGAGCCCTGTAGACTATTATAAGTCTAAGGTACCTCAAATTAGATATTACATTTAAAAGTCATTCTCTAAAATAGACCTAAAGTAATTAAGCCTCTTTTAAAAGCAGGGATAGTTATGATTTATACAGAAACATGAACTGAAAGATTTTTCAGGAGCTGAAGTGTTATATTCTGTGAACCTGTTGGAGCCCAAGAGCTGCAAATCCTTTTTTTTAAAATGACATTTCCGTCTTCTACCTGACAAGCACAGTTGAAATATCAAAGTTATAAACATTCTGCTTCTGTGTGTCGGCTGCTGTTTCCGTGGAAACAGCCTGAGTTGTAAAAGGAAAGTAAATGTCCTTAGCATAAAATTGTGAGGTTTTGACTATTTTACTAAATATGTATTTGGATATTTCTGATATTTTCAAGATCATAAAACTGTTCATTTTTACTATTTTATTTATGTACATCTTATAATATCAAATGCTATTATACTATTAAATAACATTTTATCAATGAAATTCATTTTAACATTTTAAGTTCAATCTTGCATGATGTAAATATAATGTTATAGATTGGATTGTACTTATCAAAGCTATTATTGATTACTCATTATTTAAATACGACTAAATATTGACTGTTCAAAGTCTTTAAAAAATAAGAAAATAAAGACATAAGTATTGTTCTTTATACTCTATCCAATGTAGCAACAACTAAGACAAGTGAAAATTATTCATCAATCTAAAAATAAACCAATTTTAGTTTGTATTGAAGAAAGAATCAAATTCATTGTTGAATTTATGTTAATGGTTCTAATATTTTTATCTTGTTCTGCCAATACGACAAATAATGTGAGATATTCAAAATAGTTGTATAATGATTTCTGATACAAAATCAGAAATAAAAAAGTAGCTAAGTATGGAGCAATCTTGATAGTTTATTAACCGAATAATATGTAAATTTTAATATATGATAGTCAGTGAAAGACTTTTATGCTCTCCAATATATCTTCCTATACTTGGAACTTGTAGAGCAACAGTAATTTTTATAACTTCAGGAAAGATTACAATGATTGTTTATTGTGTAAGAGCCAATGGAATTTAAGATAAACATATATTATAGACCCTAAGATCATAGCACTGAGTCATATTATTAGAAGTTATGCTTTGCCCTGTTATCAGAAAGGATTGTTAGCTTAAATAGCTTCCACTATTTAAGTTACTTGGAAGATAATTTTTAATAGATATGACAATTATTTCAAGAGCTTCCTAAAGTGCAGTAAGAAAGACATGACTTTCAAAGTCAAGCTAATGTACTAGAATCACGTAGTGGTTGAGCAATTGGGAGAATCTACATCATTATCAACACTTACTTAGTTAAAAGATTTTTATTATAATTTGTTCCTTTTTAAAAGATTTTATTTATTTTTAGAGAAAAAGGAAGGGAGGGAGAAAGAGGGAGAGAAACATCAATCGGCTGCCTCTCACATGCCCCCAAAGGAGGACCTGGCCTACAACTCAGACATGTGCCCTGGCCAGGAATTGAACCAGTGACCTTTCATTTTGCAGGCTGGATCTCAATCTACTGAGCCACACTGGCCAAGGCTATAATTTGTGTCTTCTATGAGTCAGTAAGATGCTATTGTATTCATCTTATAATTTTTTAAAAGAATTGATTCTATTGCCTTTTCCTTGGTAAAATACATAGAGTATATGCTGATTTTGGATAAAAACATTTCAAAATTTTTAAGCAACACTGTACATTTATATCTTTAAAATATATAGTATAATAACAATTAAAATACAGATGTACACATATATACATTAACATATTTTAACTACATTGAGTGGTTTCAAAAGTTGGTTCTTTGAAAAGATAAACACTTATACTAACCTAGGTAAAAAAAGAAAAGAGGAAGAACCCAAGTTGACAAAATTACAAATAAAAAAAGGAGATATTACAACCAATCCCGTAGAAATTAAAAAAATCATAAGAGACTACTATGAACAACTATATTTCATAAACAACCTAGAAGAAATGGAAGAATTCTTATAAACATCAGCTTACCAAGACTGAATCAAAAAGATATAGAGAATTTTTATAAACCAATTACTACTAAGGATATTGTATTAGTAATTTCAAAAAATCTCTTAGTGAAGAAAAGCCCAGGACCAGATGGTTTCACTGGTTAATTTTACACAACATTTAAAGAAGAATTAACACCAATTCTTCTTAAACTCATCCAATAATCAAAGAGGAAGGAATACCACCAAACTCATGTTAAGAGGCCAGAATTATCCTCATGCCAAAATCAGAACAGGATACTGTAGAAAAGAAAACTGTAGGCCAATATCACTGATAAATACAGATGCAAAAACTCTTGATAAAATACTAGCAAACCAAATTCAACAGCACATTAAAATATCATTCCCCATGAACAAACAATCTGGGATGCAAAGATGGTTCTACATATGCAGAATAATCAATGTGATACACCACATTGACAGAATGAAAGAAAAGAATCATGTGATCATCTCAATAGATTCAGAAAATGAATTTGGCAAAATTCAGCTTTAATTTTTGATAACAATACTTAACTAATTAGGAATAGAGGAGACATGCTCAACATATTAAAGGCCATATATGCCAAGCCCACAGATTAACATCACAGTAAATGGTGAAATGTTGAAAGATTTTTCTTTAACATCAGGAACAAGACAAGGACATTCATTCTTACCACTCCTAGTCGTCATACTTATAGAAGTCCTAACTAGCCCTGGCTCGTGTTGCTCAGTGGATTGAATGTCAGCCTGCAAACCAAAGAGTCACTAGTTCAATTCTCAGGGCACATGCCTGGGTTGCTGGCCAGGTCCTCAGTAGGGGGCGCTCGAGAGGCAGCCACATATTGATGTTCTCTTCCTCTCTTTCTCCCTCCCTTCCTCCTTCTAAAAATAAACAAATAAAATCTTTAAAAAAAAAGAAGGCCTAACTAGACTTATCAGGTAAGAAAAAGTAACAGTACCAGGATTAGAAAAGAAGAAATAAGCTCTTCTCTATTTGCAGATGACATAATTTTATATACAGAAAATCTTAAAAACTGAACTATAAAAATATTAGCTTTAATAAATTAATTCAGTAAAGTTGTAGAATACAAAATTACTGTAAAAATTAGTAGTGCTCCTATACATTAACAACAGATTTTCTGGAAAAGATATAAAGGAACTTGAAAAGATAAGTAAACACTTATACTAAACATTTATAGTAGGATCAAAATAATAAAAATTTAGTAATAAATTTAACTAAGTAGGTGAAAGATCTCTACTCTCAAAACTATAAGACATTGATGAAAGAAATCAAAGCAGATACAAATAAATGTAGAAGTATCTTGTATTCATGAATTGGAAGAATTAGTACTGTTATATTGTCAATACTATCAGTAGCCATCTTAAATTCAGTGTAACCCTATCAATGTTCCAATGGCAATTTTTGCAGTAGTAGAAAATATACTCTTAAATAGGAATAAGTCCTTGAATAGCCAAAGAAATTCTGAGGAAGAAGAACAAAGCAAGAGGTAATACACGTCCTGACTTGAAACTATACCATAAAGCTATAGTCATCAAACAGTAGGATCCTGGCATAAAAACAGACAAATAGAACAGTGGAACAGAATCAAGAGCTAGAAATAAACCCACGCATATACTGTCAATTAATATTTGACAGAGGATCCATGAGTACCCAACAGAGAAAGTCAGTCTCTTCCATAAATGGTGCTGGGATAATTAGATATTCAGCTGTGATAACATGAAACTGGTCCCATATTTTATACCACTTATAAAAACCAAGTCAAAGTAGACTAACGACTTCAATGTAAGACCTAAAAACATGGAAATCCTAGAAGTAAATATAAGAAAAAACAAAGCTATTTGATAGGGGTCTTGGTGATTATTTTTTGGAGATGACACCGAAAGCACAAGCGATAAAGTTAAAAATTAACAAGTGGCACTACATCAAAACAAAAAAGCTTCTCCACAGCAATAGAAACCATTAACAAAGTAAAAGGACAATCTGTGGATTGGGAAGAAATATTTACAAATCATATATTTAATAGGTGGCTAATATTAAAAATATATAAAATATGTATATAACTTGATAACAGAACAATAAATAATCCAATTAAGGAAATGGGCAATGGACTCAGATAGACACATCTCCAAAGGAGACACAAAAGGCCAGTAGGTACATGAAAGCATGCTTGACATCACTAATCATCAGGGCAATGTAAACCAAAGCTACCATGACATATCACCTCGTGCTTGTTAGAATAATTATCACCCAAAAGACAAGAGATAACAAATGCTGGTGTGGATGTAAATAAAGGGAACTCTCGTGCACGCACTCTTGGTGGGATTATAAATTGCTACAATCACTATGGAAAATATGGAGGATCCTTAAAACTTAAAAATAGAACTACCATATGATTCAGCATTCCACATCTGGGAATATATCCAAAGGAAAGGAAACAAAAACATAACTTAAAAAATATCAGTACCCCCATATACATAACAGCATTATTTACAATAGCCAAAACATGGAAACAGTGTGTCTATAAATAAGGAAGTTATAAATAATATATAAATATTATTTATCCATAAACTATTGAGGAAATCCTACCATTTGTGACAATACGGGTGAAGTTTGAGGACACAGGGCTAAGGGTAGTAAGTCAGACATAGAAAGACAAATACTATATGATCTCACTTACAAGTAAAATATAAAAAACGAAACAAAAATCATAGAAAAAGTTCAGATTTGTGGTTACCAGAGGTAGAGCGTGGGAATTGAAGGAAGATGGTCGAAAGGTACAAACTTCCTGTAATAAGGAAAATAAGTACTAGGGATGTAATATACCACATGATGACTACAGAAAGTTGTTAAAAGAGTAAATACCAAGAGTTCTCATCACAAAGGGAGGGAGATAATGGTGGAAAGAAGGGGAAGACACTAGTCAAAGAATATATATGAATGACCCACGAACTTAGACAACAGTGTGACAATTGACTGTGGGAGTGGGGGTTGAATGGGCAGATGAGGGCAAAAGTGGAAAAATTGGGACAACTGTAATAACAATTTTAAAAAATCTTCAAAAATAAAATAAACACATGTCCTATAAGCATATGAAAAAATGCTGGACATCATTAATTATCAGGAAAATGCAAATCAAAAACCACAATAAGATACCACATCACACCCACTAGGATACATAGTAATAACAAAACACAGATATTAACATTGTTGCAAGGATGGGGGGAAATCAGAACCATAACAATTTTTCTGGTGAAAACTTAAAGTGGTACATCTTCCAGCTGCTTTAGAAACCAGTCTGGCAGATAAAAAAGAAACAAACAAGCAAAAATACCTGCACGCAACTTTTAGTAGCAGCATTATTCACAATAGCCAGAAGGTAGAAATGACCTAAATGTGTATACATTTATTAACGTCTAACAAAATATTCCCTATAGTGTAATATTATTTGGCTATAAAAAGGAATGTAATAATGATACACAATAAAACATGGATGAACGTTGAAAATGTACAAAGTGAAAGAAGCTTGTCACAAAGGACCACATTTATATGATTTCATTCATATCTACCATATATATGTATATGTATATATATATCATAGATATAGTATATATATATACATTTGAACAGAATTGCTTAAGGGTGGCTTGGGGCATGGGAATAAGGGCTAATAGCTATGGAGTATGGATTTATTTTTAAGGTTACAAAAAAGTTTAAATCAACTGGTTGTGGTTGCATCAACTGCTAAATGTACTAAAAACCATTGAATTTTACACTTTAAATGAATGAATTGTATGCTATGTGAATCAAATCTCAATACAGCTGTTAAATGTAAGTAAGTAAGGTGTCAAATGCATTTTGGCAAAAATTTGGGTCTAGTTCTGTGAAACACATTGTTATCTGTTTTTAAATAATTGACTGATTTATATTCCTTACCTCAGTTTCTTGCTAGTGACAAGTACACAGAACTCACAACTCTTCCTGGAAGCTGGCAGATTCCCAGAGTCCTGAGCTCTGGTGTAAGATATTCGACCTCATGACCAATTGTCTAATGGATACCAACATTTGCTTACCTGACTTACCATGTTTGCCACACAGATCTGAGAATATGAAGAGACCAAACTTGGTTAAAGAGGGATTGTGTCTGACTCAACTAATTCTAATTTGCTTCCCTTCTTAAATTATTGAATCATGGGTTCTTTTCTTGATTTGCACTATCATCAAATTAGGGTGATAGAGGTAACCACGGTTTAATGACTTTTCCCAAAATTTTAAGATTCAGAGGAGAACAAAACCCTGAATATAAATTAACACAATTATAAGATATAATACTAGTATTTTGAATACCAGTTATAGTGCTTATTATTTAAAATAACTGAAAAAGAAATAATCACTACTATATAAAAAGAGTTATTTATGATAATGATTCTAGTTATATCTTCTAATGGCACATTGGTCAAGTTTCTCTACTTAGGTACCTGTGTACAACCTGAATGGACTGGTATACTCCTGGTATACCAGGTCTGTCAAGAAGATATTCAGACATGTAATATGAGAAATAGAGACGTTTATTGAAGAAGATACAAGATATAAGAAACATTGTACACAGGACAGTGATGCCCCGGTCCCCTTCAAAGTCGACACCTCGGGACCTCACACAGTTCTCCCAATTGCCATCAGCTGCCCTGTCATATTTTCCTGAATCTCATTGATGGTCTGAAATCTCTTCCCTTTCAAAGGTGATTTTAGTTTTAGGAAAAGCCACAAGTTTGCAGGGTGCCAAATCTGGGCTATAGTGAGGCTAAATCACCTGCATTATTTGATGTTTTGCCAAAAATCTCTGCAAGAGATGTGATGCGTGAGCTGGCATATTGTTGTGATGAAGCTGCCAATCGCCAGTTGCCCATAGCTGCGGCCTTCTGAATCATCCAAATAGTTTCCATGGAGGAATGTTCAAGCTTAATGCAAAATTTGATGCGCATTCACAGCTCTACTCACTCATTTTGAATGTGATGGCCACACAGAACACATGCTCACTCAATGGTGTCTACCATCCCCACTGACTAGTACAGTGAAGTCATCACTGTTTATGCGTGGGCATCCCAGTCCACTCTTCTTGGCTGCCGGGTTACAACCATTTTCATTATATTAACAATGGCTGGACTTTTTCCAGACAGACCTCATGTCTGGGTAGGAAACCTTACTTTAGGTTGTATGATATATGGCCCATTTGAGGCCACGGGCATGTGAGAAATTGCTTTGAGTAATGCAATGAGAAACTAAAGTAGAGTAGTCACATTTTCTCATATCAATAAAAAAAGTCAGGTCACTGAGGTTGTTAGTAGTAGAGTTAATGTATGAAGGAAGTAGAGATATCTGTAAGCATATTAAATTTATGAAGGGGAACAAACTACAAGTAGACAGGAAATACTTCCTTCACAGACAGAATACGGCAAACGGACAAGCAAAAGGAAAAGTCAAAATTTATGAAAGAGAAACATGACATGAAGATATTGAGGACAGTCACTTCTTGATACTGTAAACATCTATTTAATCTTGACATTATTTGCACTTTAGAAATAAGCAGTAGATTTCTTTGTATAGAAATTTGACATTTACTTAGAAAAAGTCTGATAATTCTGTTAGGTGAATTCCTCAGTAAAAACATTAAAATTCTCTTTTAAGCTTTTTGAGATAGATGGATACAGAGTTGTTTATTCCTTTAGTGGTGTTTCTCTCAGAAGTTTCTAAACACTGCAATGTCATTTTACTTATTCTTGACACCTTGACATTTTTCCCTTTAACGACTGTGTATTATGAGCAGCAGTTTCACGTCAATGCCTTCCTTGCCAAAATGCCAGAAAAATATTAATCAAAGTTTGATTGTTTTGAGAGTAATGGTTACAGTTCTCTAAATGATATGGATCGTGACCTTTCATTCATAAAATAATGTCTTTCTAAGGTAATATTTCCATATTAGTGTATTCAACAATGAAAGTCTTCAGGAATATCAGAGTACTGTCCATACATTTTGCTTTTCTCATTATCTTTGCATTTTTCTCATTGATTCAATAGTGCTTTTGCAACGTAATCACTATTCTCCTATAGAACAAAAATTTTAGAACTTTCATGTCGATAAAATTCTTAGTAAAAATCATCAGTGTGTGCTAATAACTTCTCAAGGTTGCAATGGCTGACACACAGGATAGGGCAAAGCAGCTTTACAATTGTCCATATGGAATGTAATACAGTGATTCATAGACAATAGAAGAATCAAGTATTTCATGGACTCACAGTCGTAAACCTGCTTTTGCCCCACCCCGTATTTTCCCCATTCTTATTAAAATATCTTCTCATATATATATGTTAAAATAATGAATACAAAAGCATCAAATAATATGGGGGGACAGATAGAAATGTGAACTGCAAACACCTGCATTAACCTCAATGTTTAGTCATTTTCATATAATTTGAATCACAGCTGTGAAGTATACATGGAGAGCACCTGCACCAGCATTGCTGTGTGACAACTGAGAGAGGCAATGAGTGACAGCAATGCACTAGAGACGTACCTACCCTTCCTTCCTCCAGGGCAGGGACATAGTGCATACCCAGTTTAGGAACTCAAAAAGCAACTATCCAACCACAGTTAAACTCTGTCCGGGTACTCGATGCATAAAGGATCATAAAATACCACTATATTACTGGAGTAACATGTATTTGAAGGATGAGAAAAATATTTTCTCAATTCATTTCATACATTTTTGTGGACCTCCAGAAAGTAGAAAAAAGATAAGACAGAAAAAGAATAAAAGAGCTCTAAAACCATTTTCTAAAACAGAAAAAAAATAGCATTTTTTCCAAATGGAAAGATCTACCATATCTTGAATTAATAAAAAAGCACAGATCTAGACTATTCTGTCAAACATTTAGACATGTAGGGTGATATTTTGTTTTGGTTTTAATTTTCATTTTTCTGATGGTTGGTGACACTGAGCATCTTTTCATATATCTAACAAGCATCTGTATGTTCTCTTCAGAGAGGTGTCTATTCAGGTCTCCTCTCCCTTATTTAACAATTCATAAGCTACCCCCATGGAAGGGGGCCAGAAAGCTTGTCTTTTGTTCTAAAGGGGATAGGATATTTTTAACTTTATTGTTTACACTATTACAGATATCTCAATTTTTCTTCTTTTTCTACCCAAACCCAATCCTTGCTTCCTCCCTTCCCTCAGGCCGTCACCACACTGTGGTTTGTGTCTGTGAGTTATTCATAATGTGTTCTTTGGCTTATCTCCTCACCTTCTTTCTTCTAGTTCCACTCCACTCTGACAGCTGCCAGTCTGGTTTTTGTCTCTATGCCTCTGGTTCTATTTTGTTCATGAGTTTATTTTGTTCATTAGATTCCAAACAAAAGTGAAATCAGGTGCTATTTTTATTTCCTGACTGACTTATTTCACTCAGCATAATGATCTCCAGGTCTATCCATGCTGTCATGAAAGGTATGCATTCCTCCTCCTTCCCCCTTCCTCCTCCTCCTCCTTCTCCTTCCTCTTTTTAACTGTTGTGTAGGATTGCATGGAGGAAATGTACCACCGCTTTTTTATTGACTCATCTACTGATGGGCACCTGGACTATTTCCAGATCTTAGCTATTGAAAATAACACTGCTATAAACATAAGGGTGCCTTTATGCTGTGGTCTTTCAGTATTCTTAGGATATATTCCCAGAAGTGGGATCACTGGGTCAAAAGGCAGTCCATTTTTTAATTTATTTTTTGAGGAAACTCCATACTGTTTTCTACAGTGGCTGCAGCAGTCTGCATATAGATCATTGGAATATAATAGACACCTGTGATTTTATGGTCAATTAATATTTGACAAGAAAGGCAAGAGCATATAATAGAGTGAAGAGAGTCTCTTCAATAAATGGTGTTGAGAAAATTGGACAGGTACATACAAAAAATGAATCTAAACCACCAATTTATATCACATGAAAAAACTCAAAATGGATAAAAGACTTACACATAAATTTTGAAACCACAAAAATCCTAGAAGAAAATGTAGGCGGTAAAAGTTCAGATCTCTCATATTTTGCCGATATAACTCCTAGGGCAAGGGAAACAAAAGAAAAAATAAACAAATGGGACTATATCAAATTAAAAGTTTCTGTACAGGTAAAGAAACCATCAATAAAATTAAAATAAAATCCACTGTATAGAAAAGCATACTGCTAATGATACACCTGAGAAGGGGTTAGTTTCCAAAATGTACAAACAACTTACATAACTCAACATCAGGAAGATAAATAATTCAATTAAAAATGGGTAAAGGACTTAAAAAGACATGTCTCCAAAGAGGACATACAGATGGCCCATAGAGAGATGAAAAAATGCTCAATATCACTAATCATCAGAGAGAAGCAAGTTAAAACCACAATGAGATACCACCTCATACCAGCCAGAATGGCTACCATAAATAACAATTCATAAATTTTAAATTGCATGCCTTCCTGAGTAGTAGTATAAAATCTACCTGCCCGCTTTGTGGTGCTGGGTATGTGAATCATCCCTTTGTACAGTTTATCTACGTTGCATTTGCTGCTTGCCCATTTGTTGCTTAGTAGCCCTGTAACTTGTCAGATGGACTGTTATGGTATCTCAGTGCTTGTGATCAAATAACCCTTATTTAACTTAATAAAGCCCCCAAAGTGCTCATTTGGATATGCAAAGGGAAGTCCTAAAGTGCTTCCTTTGAATGACAAACATAATATAATATATAGGGCTGGTTACTATCCACAGTTTCAGGCGTCCACTGGGGCTCTTGGAACATATTTCCCACAGTTAAGGGTGGACTACTGTAAATAGTAGACATAAGTCTAGTCAGCAGAAAAACATCCAAACCATATAAGCAATGATAGTAATAGTAAGCTTTTAAAATAGCTCCTTAAAAATAGACAATCTGAAAACTGACTTTAAAAAATTAACAGTATATATTTTGGGGGACTTTGTATATCATATCACCACTGTATGCTATGAAAAAGGCTGCCAACTATTTAATTTTCAAATCTCAGGAAAACTAAAGAGTAAAGTTGACAGGCAAATATTCTGATCATTGTATTTCAATTGAAGAATGTAAAGACTTATACAGTAAAGTTATTTGCATTTATTTTCTGTTATTGGTGGTGGTAGTAACAGCACTGTGGTATTGTTTTGATCTCTTTCAATTTTATTTTATTTTGCCAATCTTTCTTTTTATTTCTCTCCAGGTTCAAATGTTTACTGTGCTAAAAAACAATTTCCTCACTTATCATTTACAAAGGGGCTATCTTTCTATTTTATAGATTTCCTCTTCTAGGTCATTACCTTTTTTCTCCATTACTCAGTGGTAGATTTCATATATCTGAACTACAGTTAAGGCTTGACTTGAATGTGGGTGTATCTTTGAAGAAACTACTAATGTAAAGTTTATTGTGTTGTCCAATGTTCTACTTGTCTTAAAAATGGTTGATTTTTTCCAGTGAAGTCTCAGTCTTATTTTCAAAAACAGCAGCTCTTGCAAGTTGGTCCATTCAATCAAATTTTAGTACTATGGAACAGAGAAAAGTATTTAGTATCTAACCCTCCTTTTGAAGAACATCACATTTTTCTCAGAGATGTATCAAAAACAGGAACAAACTTCCATTATAAGTAAATAAGAGGATGTCATACTTCTTGCATGAAACAATTGTGCTAGATTTTCTGATGGGCAAATTACAGTGGAGTTAAAGTGCTTGTTTCTCGGCTGTAATTATAATAAAGTTAGCATAAACTCAGAGTACACACATATAATATTCATACATATGTTATTGAAAATAACCACACCTAATAAAAGAATGATTAAGTAAAGCCATTTGAGTAACTAGGAAGCTTTGAAATCTAACAGAATATACTTTAAGAGTGTTGCTAGGGGTACAGCAAAAATTACTGAGGAGTTAACTGCACCGAAGATTTCATGAACAAAAATCAGGTATACAAGTACAAATCAATTTAAAGAAGCAAGAATATGACTTTGAAAATTGTTTAAATTCTTAATATCATCTTCTTACCCTGGATTTCTACTTATCTTGTTATAAATTTTATACTTGTATTAAAAAGCATCATTTTGCTATTATTAGTGTTGCAGTTTCCCTGGTGTCAGTGGCTACACAGAACAGGAGGACATTCTAATGACTAAAATGGCCAACTTCACATTTTGTTATTTTCACTGTTTATCTACCCCCCCAAAAGTTTTTCTATTACTTTCAACAGATTCACATTTCTTCAGCCTCCATATGAAACTTCTACTTAAACCTTCTTTTATATTACATTTTTGTTATATTTTATTAACACATTTATCCACCAAATGTGGCAAAATTGGAAGTTCACCCTCTCTCTGTGCCGAATACATTGAGTGAGTCTCTCTCCTTCCTGTCCCCCATATTTCTCCCATTCATTTCCATTGCCATTGCCATGGTATTCAGACTTACATGTTACTGAGTTTTAGTTTAATTCTCTAGGGGAAAAAAGGGGGAGGCATAAGGCAAAGATACTTATTTGGGTGGTTAAACCCAGGACAGTGAGGATGAGAGAAAGAAGAAATGATGGGAACCAATGCGAAGTGATCCAGTACAGGTGATTGTTTCTGCTTCACAAGGAGCTGAAAAGAAAGAAAACTGTTGTTTTGGAAGATGCATGCATTTGGTATTTCTTTAAATGGAATGCATGGAAAAACTGTGTTTCAGATTAGTCTGGCGAAGAGGAAGACATTCATTTGCCAAGCTCACTTCCATGTTCTATTGACACTAGTCAAAGGTTACCACACAGGGAGTTCATTTTCTCTCACTTCTGTATGACAGGATGTAGCCACTTGAAGGCCACACCGGATGGCCAGATCTCTTACTTTCCATTGTAGTGGTTCATCTCGGCCCAGAAGGATCAGAAGGAACTGGCTGGAAATCCTGGGTGTGGTCCTGGGTGGCTTGGCTGCAGAAGAGTCAGTAAGGGGAAGGCCCAGCACCCCCACCTGCCCAGGAGTCACTGAGGCATCATGGACTGAGGAGCAGGCAGAACTGCTGGGAGGAATTAAGTTGTCGGAACAGCCAGGGATAACTCAGGGAATCTGAATAATTGCAGTGCAATTATTATGGAAAAAGAGATTTATGGTAGGAATGGCCTTACACAAATGTGGGGAGCTTTGAAAAGGAAAACCCTGAAGAATTTGCTGGAAGATTGTCGAAAAGGTATAAAAACAGACATTTCATCAACCTGAAGTTTGTGTTTGCAAGGCTATATGGGAAGCCAGGCACAGGTAGCTGCGAGAATGAAAATGGGGAGAGAAGTGGTGGGGAAAGCCCAGTGGTAGCTATCGCCTCTGTGTCAGGTAGTAGGCCTGATGTCACCAGTTCGCAGAACTAGAAATCATGCAGAAGTGGACATGGAGCAGTTTACAGTAGAGGCAAGCTAGAATATACTAGCACCCCTGCATGTCTCTTTTATCACTGAAACCTTCAGAGGTCACTGACTTCTGCTTCGCCTCACTTTTCAAATCTCGGGCAAATTCTCCCTAGAAGGACCATCATGCAAAAACTTACAGGAGAGGGGCTTGTGGGATACAGTTCCAGATTAGTGGGATCAGATCATAGGGATATACCCAAATCAACTTGGTATTCATGTCTGCCTCCATTAATACACTAACAAAACCATGTTTCCACCAAATTATGCTCTGTTAGTGCTTTCTTTCTCCTCAGCGGTCAGTGAAAAATATTATGTAGCACATCATTTATTTTGAATGATATTCATTTTCTTCTTGCTGAGTCACATATCCTTTTTGATTTCCTATAGCTCACTGATACATGCTTTTAAAATATGTTATCACATCATATGTAATAGAAGAATAGGAAAGGGGGGAAGGAAGTATTTGTTATATATATTAATATCATCTATGGAGAAATATTATAACTACTGTGGCCCTATTTATGTCCCTGGTCACACAGCCTTAAGCAATGTTAAGACTGTCTTGTTTTACTTCCCGGCCCCCTCTCTACATTCTCTTTGCCTTAAAAAGCACCTCAGCTGATTCTTTGCCTTGTTACTATTATGAAATTTCATTCTGAGGGCTTTGGGAAATTACTAATCATTTCTGCATTATATTATTGTAGCTTTCCATTATTTTTTTCTCACTCAGAATATAGAATTACAAGGATGTACCTAGTAAATCTTCTAACAGAGATATTCCCCATTATCCCCATTTCGTGATAACAACCAAGTGAATGTTCCCAGTCAGTACGCTAAGCTCATTTTTTGACTGTTTTCTCACTTGCCCTAAGAGCCAAGTAGCTTGGTGGCAGCCATGGTTTTCATTTTAATGGAACTGTTGTGTGATCCTGATAGAAGCAGTCGGTCTCTGGGAAATGAAGCACTCTGTGTTAGTTTTCTATTGTTGTGTACAGTATTACAACAAACTTGGCAGCTTGGTAATTCATTGATTACCACACAATTTTTTTATACAAGAAGTCTGGTATGGCTCAAATGGGGTTCTTGACTTTGGGTCTCCTAAGGGCAAATCAAGGTGTAACGTACACTCTTATATGAAGGATCTAGGGGAGAATGAACTTCGAAGCTTTATCAGGTTGTTGGTAGATTCAATTCCTTACAGTTCTAAGACTGGGATTCTTGGCTGTGGGCCAGGAGCTGAGCCCATCTTTCAGAGGTCTCCAGAGTTCCTCATCATGTGGCCTTCCCCAACTTCAAAGTCAGAAACTCTACCTTGAATACTGTTCATGATTCAAATACCCCTGACTTGCTCTTTTGCTGCTAGCTTTTAAAGCTACAATTTAATGAGTGAGGTATAACCAGATAATGTTCACATCTTAAGGCCAGCTGACTTGAGATTTTAATTGTCACAAAATAATTTCTTCATGTAAGTCTTCAATATTTGATTGAAAACCAGGGAACGAGATTGGCAGGGGGGTATATTTTTGAATTCTGCTTAGCACAACCTTCAATCCATCCAGCAGAGCCAAGATTCAAAGATGGAAAGAAAAAATTGTGGTGTATTATTACAGATAATTATGAGAGCAGGCACTAAGACGGGACAGTAAGAAGCTAAGAAAATTCCCTAGCAAAGTGGAATAGGGAAACTGAGACAAGAAAATTAAACAAGGCAGAATAATTTTAACAACTTTGAGCCAGCTGGCGAATCACAAGACCTTGTTTCTCCTAACCAAGGACATTTGAGAGAAAATGTTTTCTATCTCTCCACCCTTACCAGAGAATGAATAGCTTAAATCATCCTGGTTGGGAAAAATAGAGAACAGAGACCCAATTAATGCCATTTGTGTCAGCTCACCCAAGGACAGATGAAGTCAGGGGAACAAATAATAAAAACCCTATTTGAGCCAAACAGAATCAAGATGAAAGTAAAACAGCAAAGCAGACCAAAAAATAACCCCAAACTCCCCTATATGTTCCTCTTGATTCATCAGCATATTAAAAACGCACCTGGCAAGCTGATGAATATCCTGCTGAAAACTTCCCCTGAGATTCTCACCTACAGAAAAGAGATAAAAAAACCCTCAAGACAAAGACTCAGTATGGGCTCACTCTAGAGCATGCCCATGCCCCTTCCCAGGCATGAACGTTTTACTTCCTAAACTCTAAGGGTCCCTAGGAGACTTGCAACCAGCACGGCAGTGGGTAATGGCCACTAGTCCCCTCATTCTCTCTCCAAGGTTCCCTTTCCTCTGACTTTCCAGTGAGCTAACAGCAGCCCCACCTTGGCTCACCTCTTTCCTGTAATGTGTCTAGGGCACCAAAGCAGAGCCCCGCCTAGGCTCCGTCCTGATGCTTCTTCTACCCTAAGTCCTTCCTTCATTTCACTATCCCCAGCTTTAGTAAATATACCCTCAAAATCACCTAGACTCATGAAGAACCCACACACTACAGGCTGGCCTCAGGCAGACCCACTCCGGGCCCGTCCTGTCTGGTAACAGTACTACAAATCCTACTTATTGATTCCCAGGACCATGAGTCCCAGGTATGTGAGAAATAGCACAAGATATTAATTTTTAGCATATACCACATCAGGGAGCCTACTATCCCAATCCCACTGTCCCTTCATCAAGCCAGTACCATGACTAAACCTGCAAAAGGTCATTCCACTATTTTACAGTGATGGGAAAATGATAAGACCAGAGAATTCCTCAAGCAAGAACTCATTAGCACACTTAATTTTGAAAAATAAGTCCCCTGATAAGAAGAAATTTTGGCTTAAGAGCCAGGCCAAGCTTTTTGTCACTGCCCGTGGGTCAACATAGACCTGAAATTCTTCTCATTTCCCCTTCCAGGCAAACTTAACAACAAGAAAGACTACTTGATGGAAGGGTTTTCCCTAAAAACTTTGCTTCAGAGTTTCCCCTGTGTAGGGTGCTAATGCTTTGGTTTCCATTATTGGTTGGTACCGAATATCATATGGAATTATTTGTTAGCCTGGCCAAAGATTTTGCCCTCTGAAAGATGGGCATAAGGAACTTTTCCTCGTAGACCATACATGCCGATTGAGAAAGGGGAGGAAATACAGCAGTAGTAGAATTTATGAAAACATGAGCACTTTTTCATGCACCTGATTTGTCCTCCCAGTAACTACTTGAACTTGATGTATTTATACCACCTCCACTTAAAGGTTGAGTGCTACTGTGCAACCCAACTTTATGGGTTGATGAGTCAGACAATATTTAGTCCATCATGGAAATATGGAATTTCGTGGTAAATTGGTGGCCAATAGTCAAGTGTTCAGATTATTTTTAGGGCCCCCAAACAAGCATGAAACTGTTTCTTCCCAGGAACATAGTTATCTACAGAGGACAGCATGGCTTTGCTCAAAAGTTATAAAAGTCTGTATGAGCTTCATCTATGGGGCTGCCCAACTCCCTGCCGGATCATACAGACAGCAGTGGAGTAGCCCAGGCCACAGCCTGTCCTTACTGCACAACTTGTTCCCTGCATCTCACTCAAAACTGGCATACTTTCAGCTAATTAGGTAAATGGATTTGAATTGCAAACCAAAATGAAGTATGTGTTATTTTTAACATACATAGAGATTTTTTGCACACTGCTTCTCTCTTAAATATATGAATAGTTATTAGTCAGGTCTACAAGTTCAATGGACATATAATTTCCCTATTTTCTGCAGGACATAGTACTGCTAAAATGTGTAACACGAGACACCTTTTTACTCTAGACTCCAATAACAGTGTCCTCGTTTCCATTTCAGCCTTTGCTCATCTCCTGGGCATTCTTCTAGCTTGTCCCTGCTAGCTGGTCCCAAAGCTGATCCACATGGTTCAGGTTTTTGTCATGGCAGCAACCCTCTTTTGGTACCAATAGCTGTTCAGGTTTTCTATGCAGGATGAAAAATAATTTTAAAACTTGCTGGATAGAACAACAATTTTATATATAATATATAAATAAGTATATATTTATATTTATATCATGATTCATTTTCCTGATTATGCCTGAGCTGGGTGGCTGTCTTGTTCCATATTGTTGTCATTTGGTGCCATGGGAATCTGGAGTCGCCTCTGGGCTGGAATGTTGAAGATATTTAACTCACGAGGTTCCAAATAATGCTGCTTCTTGGATGGGAGCTCCTTCATGGATGTGGTTAAGAACAACCCAGTTTTTCTTTGTGTGACTCCTCCATGCGGCCTGGATTTCTTACAGTATGGTTCTCACAGGTGACAGTGGTCACTGCAACTTCTAAGGACTATCTTTGGCAGTTATATAGAGTCACTTCAGCTGCACTTTACTGATGAAAGAACGTAAACAGGGAGAGCCTGGATTCAATGAGGGGGAGTATACTCCGTGCAAATACTAGAAAGTCTCATTCACTGGGACCGTTTTGTGAATCAGCTATAGCAGAAAAACTTCAGAATGCTTGCAGTATATATATATATACAGTAGTGATACTTCAAATCCCTTTATCTCGAAAATTATAACATGTTCTGCTTTTCCATTTCTCTTTAGTTTTCTACTCTCAGATCCTCTATCTACTGCCCCAGAATGTTCTGTGTAAAAAAAGAACTCACACATATTTTCCCACTGCTCAACACCATTGAATGTCACCTCAGATTTGGGAATAAAGCTTATGTTCCATGTGTTATAGTATTATATACTCTTAGCTTGCAGCACAGAGGCGAGCATGGAGTTGTACAATAAACAAGCGATGAATGAAACACCATCTAGTGCAGGGCTGTCAAACTCATCTTCACCGGGGGCCACATCAGCCCCGCAGTTGCCTTCAAAGGGCCAAAATAATTTAGGACTGTGTAAATGTAACTGCTCCTTAACTGTTAAGGAGTTGAAATTACATTCGGCCCTTTGAAGGCAACTGCAAGGTTGATGTGGCTGGCCCCCGGTGAAAATGAGTTTGACATCCCTGCTCTAACGAAAGCTTCTCTAAACAGCAATTCCAATCTTCAAAACCAAAAAGACATATTTAATTCTTCTGTTCTATTTAGAATAAGATATGACCACTGTTCTTCAGAAATTAAGAGTCTAGTAAGAAAGACAAAGGTAGGAAGTGATAAACAAAGTACATACGGTAAATGACATAAAATGCATTTTAAAAGCAACTTGACTTTGGGTGGTAAACATACAATGCAGCAGGCAGATGAAATATTGTAGAACTGTACACTTGACACCTATATACTTTTATAATACTATTAACCAACATTATCCCAATAGATTCATTATAATTTTTAAAAAATACTTTGAGAGAAAAGGAAAATAGTGAAAAGGAATATATAAGAAAGATATATACATATGCAAAAACTGTTTATTTTAAAAATTATGACTTTCCTTTGATTATATATTTATTTTTTATATTATAAGATCTCAATTTATATAAAACAGCATTGTCTAAAGACATGCATTGAAAAATAAAGTGGATAAAAAATGTGGCATACGTGTTCCTTTTTAAATGAAAATGGATAGATGCGTAGGCGGGAGTGATTTATTTTATATTAAGCACTCAAATAAGCACTCATATATAATGTAGAGACCAATTAGGTCAATTTTCATCTTGTTTGGCGACATGTAAAAAGTAGAATGAACAGTGTGTGTTAGCTTCTGGTAGTAAATAATGAAACAATAAATTTATTGGGCACTCTAATGTACACATTTTGTTATCCTAATCATTCTACACTAATTTTAAAAAATAAGATGTTGATTTAACTTAATATTAAGGTATTGTGAGTACATAATAAGAAGCAAATTCCAAAAGTTGCTAATTGATTTCAACACTTATTCCTTAGTTAAATGATTGTCCTTAAGAAATGTTTATAAATATATTACTTACTGTCATTATTCACATTTTTGAAATTTCCATTCCTACATTTTTTATTACTTGCAAGTTATATGGCTTCTTGGCCTAGGTGTGCTCATGTGGATATGACTTTGGAGAGTTCGAAGAAGACTTACTCCGGTATGCATCCTCCTTTCTGGATTGGTTATAACAACACTTCTCTCCAAGACAAAGTGACATATTTTAGACACAGTAAATGCCAGTGTTAGAGCGTTAAGACAATGCTTTCCATCTAGATTTCACATGTCGCATGTGTGGGGGTATTCATTCAAATATAAGATTATGACATTATTAAATTTATGTATAACCAAAGGAAACAGACTTAATGCAATAATATTGTATTATTGTATTGATATTGTATTGTATTGATATTGTATTGATATACTGTACTGTATATCAACTTTATCTTAAGTGATAGTTTACTTAACATCTTCACATAGATTTGGATGTTATCATGTGCATGCTAAAGTCTGGCATTTTTCTTATTATTATTTTACCTAGAAGCACTTTCTTATATGGTCCCCCAAACCTACACAAGCCTTCTTCTCCATCAAGCAATCTATATCAACAATTGAATACGTATTCTTTCAGATTTTTTCCTTCATAATCACAGGACCAGGAAAGGGAAGGCAGATGATATGGACATGCTATAATGCAAGTTAACGTTGTAAGCCACTAGGGTTTAATGCCCATCGTCAAACTTGAGTGATCAGTTACACCTGTATCTCAAGTTATCCCCTCAAACAGGAAAAAAGAAATGACGTACTTACCTACTATCTCTCATTCGTCATTAGTTGAGGGCTTTTACTGGAGACCAGCATTGCTGGGAGCACTGCCGGCCTGAGGTGTCGCAGGCAGAGTTGGGCTGAGAGTGTCAAAGGCCACCCTCGGATAAGCGAGGCAGACGCTGGCAGTGAAAGGGCAGGCTGACGTGCCCTGCACGGGCCAGCTCCAGGAGGCTGTGGACGAGGCACTGCTAACAGCTTCTGAGAGAACATCCTCGGACATCACCTGTTGAAGATGGCAGTGACGCTATCAGCCTGTATTCCTGAATGACTATGTGGACCCCCCACTGCAACACTGCAAGTTGAATTTTGCTGTAGAGCAAGAAATTCAATTATACATGGTAAGGAATGAAGACTAGAAGGTTTATGTGTTACAGCAGCTAATATTAATAAATATCTGACCCTTCTCTAACTCTACAGGACTCTTAAAATAAAGAATCAAAATTTTAATAGCCTTAACCTTTTATTGAAAATCAGGGTCCCATCCCATCTGTCTCCATTACTTTATTTAAAATTCTTCAAAATAGGCATTGAATACTCTTTCTGTCATTCTTCATTACCATAGAGCAATGTGTAGCATATTAGCATGTGATTTGTGTTCAGTATTATAATGTCTTGCTTGCTAATATGTTAACAGAAACATCAGAACTTTGAACCTAACTATAAATTTGTTAATGACCAAGAAGACATCTATAAGCTTCATCTTCAATCAATTAAACAAAAACTTTAAAAAACTTATCTGTCTCACCACTCCTTTTAAAATTACTTCAGCAAGAAATTTTTAGCACCTTCTAGACATTATGGTAAGAACAAAGAAGAAAATAAAGATTTAAAAATCTTAAAATATTAAGAAAGATTCTTAGTGGTTTATTCTCAATTGAATTTGTTATAGTACTTCTACTGTTTTGTTGCCTTCTCTTTAAGCTTATATTAGGTTCACAATGACTAGGTCATTTTAAAAGTTATTTTTCTATTTTGAGTCTCAATTTCCTATAAATGAATTCAAATTCAATGTGCTATTATTTTATTATGAACTAACTTCACCATATTCATTGAATCTAACTGGCTGCTTATTAAGCATAGGAAACTCAGACTGAGTTTATTTACATTGCATATTTTAATCATGATAAGCACACTGTAAAATGGACACTATTATTTTGATTGATAGATGAAAATACCAAAGCTTTCTGCTAAAGATTTAAGAGCTATTAAGTGGCAAGGCCAAGTTTAACTCCAATCTGCTAAGCCAATGTTCGGTTGTATACCACCTCTCTCACCAGATTTATTGTGTAATATATCAAATACCTAATATTCTGGTAACAGGAAAAAAAAAACAGATTAAGAACTCATAAAGAATCATTTGAAATAGAAAATGGGATGACAGTATCCAGAGGGGAGAGGGGAGAGAATTTCAGGGGAAAAGGGGAAGGGTTTACAGGAACAAGGATAAAGGACACATGGACAAAAACTAAGGGGGGTGAAAATGGGAGGGAGGTGGGGAGCACTGTGGGGGTGGACTGGGATGGGAATAAAAGACAAAAAACTGTACTTGAGCAACAATTAAAATAAAAATTTAAAAAAAGAATCATTTGAGATATTTATCATTGATTTCAAGGATTAAAAACATTTCCTAATGTTGAAAATATTTATAGAAATTCCTGTTTACTCATAACACCTATCTTAGGTTACTTTTATAACAAAAACAAACTGGACCCCAGATTTATGTGCATTATTCCCAGATTGAAAAAGATAAATCAATTGCCATTAGTAATTTATTCTAGGTGTATGTTTCTGACTCAGAAAAACCACATACATGTATTTAGCAAAGTCCTCTATTTGTTGGATATCTGGATAAATCTATTACTTTTAAATATGTGGTAAAATTGAGTCAAGTAAGAGAAAATAGTTAATGAATTGCAACAACACTGCGTGGGA
>PVKM010006111.1:0-45358 GCA_004027735.1 Carollia perspicillata | reverse complement strand
TGAGCTGAATCATGAAATATGACTATGTGTTTGTGTTACTGAACTCAAGGGGTTCACCTCTTGGGGTGCTCTGTTCAAGGAGACATTGTTGTTGCTAGGTAGGTTTATCTGCTTGCAGCAAATAAATGAGACCAGATACATATCCACTGCTCTGCCTTTCTGAAGGAAGGCTTAGCTATTGCTTATATATACTATTCGGTCAATTACATGTTGATTTCTTCTTTGCAGTTGAGTACTTTTCATCCCTTGAGTTCCTGTCAGCTCATCCTGTTTATAGCTGAATCTACAAAATACTATGCTACATTTTCACATTTGGCAAGAAATAACATTAAGGACTGCCCAGACCTTCAGACCCTTGTCCTATCTAACATTTGCAGTTAAAAAAGGGTGGGGGAGGCAAGCAGGGGCTTGCAAACATGTGACTACAGGCAGGGCTGGGGAACAAGTGACTAAGGGCACGTGAGAGCCCATGTCATGCACGTACAGAGCTCCCATTGCGAGCCTATGGGCAGAGCACAGGTGGCTGTTTCAGTGGCAGTGTGTGGTGGAGTCCTGCAGGTGGACGAACATCAGGGCTGAGCGCAGCCAGGGCGGGCCCGTGGACTGAGTTTGGAAATTAGATGGGTTTCGTTTAGCTCATCCAGTATATTTTATAAATAAGGGGTCAACATTTAAAAGTTAGGATGCTTTACATGGAAAAATCTGGATTTCCAGGCTTTCCAGAAAATGCAGATGGTCTGGCCTGTTCTCACGGCAGCACAGCACCTTTGGAGGGCGTGCCCTGCCCGGTTTGTTCCAGGCCTCTCTTCCTCCAGCACGTCGGCCTTTGTGTCTCTGGGCATAGAACACGCCAAGGAGTTCTGACTCTATTCTCTACGGCATACAGAGCACCGAAGTGTTCTAAGCAGGAGATTCTACTGTTATTTGATTTGCATCTTTGTGTGGAGCATGAATTGAAGGAGAAGATGTGAAACTGTTTACAGCTTATAATAGAAGTTTTTTCGTAAGAAGTGACTAGACACACACCAGGGCAATGAAATATCATTGGATTTTACTGTAAGATTTTGTTTGAAAATAGAATCCACTCTTTGAAAAGTGTGACCTTAATTTTTTTATGGAAGAGTGGTCAGTCTTCCAGGCACTTCGTGTTAATTTTAAAGGTATACAAGGGGTCTGAGGTTTTGAGAGGAGAACTCACTCTAGTTTGGCAGCTCTTTTAAAGATCAAAGACGGTCTCCTTGGAATTGATAATGAAATAAAATCATACTGACACATCTGGAAAGGGCTAGAGGGAATGCATGCATTCCAACAGAGGAGGGGCTGATACAAAACAAAAGTTACTGAGGGGCAACAAAATATTTCTGGTGGAGTGGGTTTTGCTGTCCAAAACCTGCTCATTTTAGTAGCGACAACCCGGTATCTTCAGATAATCCATGACTTTCCAGGGAAAAGCCTCATGACTTAAATTCGGGTGGTAGCTACAAATAAACCCAGGGCTTTTCTGGCTTGTGTTTAGGCCCCTGAGAGGTCAATAGTGGCAGAGCAGAGGAGCTGTGCTGGGTTCAGAGTGCAGAGGGATGCAGATGTCCACGAAGCATCTCATACCCGCTCTCCTTTGGTCCAGCGAGTGGGGGCAGGGAAGCTTAACCTGACAGGGGTGAACTAATCATAGACTCATGCTCTGGCTTTCTGTGAAAGCACTGGTTGAGAGCTGTGCCGGCAGACAGTAGGCTGGAGACCCAGGGAAGAGCTGATGTTACAATCTCGAGTCTAAAGATATTGATGGAATTCCTTTCTCTTGGGGGTCCTCAGTTTTTCTCTTAAAGCCTTTAACTGATTGGATGTGGCCCACGTACACTATGGAGGGTCATCTGCTTTTTTCCAACCTACTTATTTGAGTGTTAATCACATGTAAACACACACACATACATGCGTGTGCGCACGCAACCTTTAACTGAGTACCTAGACTGGTGTTTGACCAAACTGGGCTCCCATAGACTAGCTAAATTGATTCATAAAACTCACTATCACACCAGGGCACAGGCTCATTCAGGTGTCATGGGCTGGAAAGAGGCAAGAGACCCTGCTACTGAGCTATGCCATCTCTGACTAACCAAGTTTCAACACTGAGTTACATCTAATATTCACCAAACACATATAGAGAACTTGCTATGTGCAAAGTTCTTACCAATTCTTTGCCCTTCTATTGCTATTGTAAATATTTATAGAAAGGGTATGCTTGAATGAATAAGACACATATTTTGGCCTGCAACAAGCTTATAGGTGAGTGGAGGAAATCAAACCATAATTGTGACACAAAAGTGTGTTTGAGGGGGAGAGTAGGGAGCTCCTAGCCTAGAAGAAGCCATGAATTGTTATTTGTGAATGGGTTCAAACAATCAGTCTTTGGAAAGAAGCAATGAGAGTATACTTCTCCCCCCAAATTCTCTGTGAGAATGCCCTAGGAATAATTTCTGGGAAAAAACCCCACTAATAGAATCTTATAGCTAGATGGGACCAAATAGAGGTAAATATATTCTAACCTTCCACTTTATGTAGAAATTAAATCCTGGCAAAATCCCATACCTTTAAAGAAGTAAATTCCCACTTCAATGCCAGGCAGTGGACACTTCTATTTATTTCATTTCATGATCACTTAATGAAAACCAAAAACACTAACTGAAAAACAATGCATTTAAATTGTTAAAGTTGAGGTCTGTGAAGTTTTTCCTATATCTTTGTTCAAATGAAGTGTTACAAATTTTATATTGAATCATACTTTATTTACAAAACACCCTCCACCTCAATGAATCTTTCTTTTTGTACTTTCTAAGTACATTCACTTTCTCAGTGCATTGAGTGCTGGTCTGAGAAGCAAAGGGTCACCAGTTAGATGCCCAGTCAGGGCACATGCCTGGGTTGCAGGCCAGGTTCCCAGTAAGGGGCGTGCAAGAGGCAAGCACGCATTGATGTTTCTTTGCCTCTCTTTCTCCCTCCCTTCCCCTCTCTAAAAATAAATAAATAAAATCTTTAAAAATAAATAAATAAATTTAAGGTGCTATGGGTTTTTTGTTTTAATTTTTTATTTTTCAATTGCTGTTTCCTTTTAATATTATTTTGTATTGGTTTCAGGTGTACAGCTTAGTGGTCAGACAATAATATACCCTACAAAGTGTTCCCCCTGATGTTTTCAGTACCCACTGGAACCATACATAGTTATCACAATATTATTGACTATACATATCTTTAAAGGAACTCTCAACTGGCATCAAGTAATACATGTCATTATATTATACATAAATTTTCTCCCTCAACATAGCAATGCTTCTTTAAATATATTAAATTTATTGTATTATATATTATTTGTATATAAATATCCCCCCTCAGCATAGCAGAGATAGTTAATGTAAGTTTGTGGTATGTACTTTGTAGGAAAAAAATCCTATTAGAAGAATCTTAAAATGTTTACAAATGTGCCACGGAGTAGATTTTAATCATTGTCCTTTCCTCATCTGGCCAGGAAGAGAAAACGAGACTGAGAGTTGGAACGACTCATGTGAAGTAGACAGGGATTAGCAAGGTTTAGCCCTGCCTCTGGCTGCTGACATCACCTCTAATTAGTGGTCATTGTGCAGAGAGCATTTCTGGAGCCTCACCTCTAAGTGGATTCACTTGGTAGTCAGTAAAGCCGAGAAGATAAATTAGTGACTTCCTCCTATGTACTGAGCAATTTGCTGAACATCTCGTACGTACACTACCCAAGTCACCCAGATAAAAATCTAAGGGGAAAAAACAGCGAAGTCCAAACAGTCATGGGTATTCTCAGAGAATAAAAGCAATTTCTAAGTCAAAGGAAGTTCAACAGAGCTTGTTTCAGCTGAAAATTAATCTTTATGCATTTGTTGTTTCCTTTTTCTACTCAGGTTTCTTTCATTATTGCTGAAGACTTGTTGGAAAAGTCCCTGAAATATTTAAGTCTTAATATATTCAAAATAAGAAAATGAATATTGATTCTTGGGAATGACCTAGAGAAGAGAACTAGTTTGGGGCCACGAATCAGCATTTTGAGACTGCTGAAAATGTCGACACAATCCTGTGGTCTCACACTATGCAAGAGAAGTCAGTGGGTTGTTCCCCTATGAGAAATGTACACTGAATATGTGTGTGGGAAGACACTCAGATTTGCCTTTGTTGTTGATTGAAAGCAAAAAGAACCCTATGACATCTGGCACAAATGCTCAAGGTAGAATTTCCTGCAGGCTTTTATTTATAAAAAGGAGAAAAATACCCAATTGTTATAACACATTTTTTTCCTGGCCTGTGCCTCTGCATTTATTCACACAGGAAACAGGATTTTCTACAATTTAATTGTACAGTAGTTCCCTGTTATCCATCGTTTCGCTTTCAGTGGTTTCAGTTACCCACAGTCAACCACAATCCAAAAAATATTAACTGGAAAATTGCAGTAAACAATGCAGGTTTTAAATCACTCACCTTTCTGAGTAGCATGATGAAATCTCCTGCTGTCCTGGAAGAGGTGAATCATCCCTTTGTCCAGCGCATCCACACAGTGATGCTTTAGCCCGTCAGGCACTTAGCCATCATCTTGGTTATCAGATCTGACTTCTGCAGTATTGAAGTTCTTGTGTTCAAATCACCCTATTTTACTTAATAATGGCCCTGAAGCACAAGGGGAGTGATGATAGCAATTCAGATATTATAAAGAGAAGCCGTAAACATGCTTCCTTGAAGTGAAAGGTGAGTACAATATGATGAAACATTTTGAGAGAAAGAGGGAGAAAGACACCGCATTCACATAATTATTACAGTGTATTGTTATAATTGTTCTATTTTTGTTATTAGTTATTGTTGTTAAATCCTTACTGCACCTAATGTATAAATTAAACTTTATCCTAGGGATGTACACATAGGAGACGACATAGCATGTGTATATAGGGCTCAGTACTACCCACGGTGTCAGGCATCCACTGGGAATCTTGGAATGTTTCTCCCACTAATAAGGGGTGGAGTGGACACTACTCCAGTTCTTTCTCCAGTGTGGAAGCTTTTACCTGAAGTGGAGTGGAGTGTTCACCAGAGTGCTGAGCAAATGAGAACACAGGAACCTAATCTGTAGCCCAGCATGCAGGATAGAGCTGAATGTTCTGCAGCGCCAGCTGTATTATTAGCTTTCCCTGAGGCACGTCATAGCAGAGGGAGGCTGGTTTATTAGGAATGGTAGTAGGGACGGAGTGCTTTTCCTTGTTTATCCTGCTTTTTAAAACTAAATAATTCTTGAAGAGTTAGAGAAATCCCCATGGAATTTGGCAAAGAACTAAAGAGACTTATTTCCTCTATCTTTTCTCTGAATGGACAAGTTTTTAGAAGATTTCTTCTTTGTTAATCACTAAAGTGAAGGCTCAACCAGTCTAGGACAGCTGGAAAACAAAGAGTAACTCATTGTTCTGTCATCATGAGACTAGGTTGCCAGGAGTTGCTTCCTGACTGTGCCCCTTTGTAGCTCAGTGACCTTGAAAAGTTATTAAACTTCTTTGGGCTTCAGTTTCCTCATCTGTAAAATGGAGATATGAATAGTGCCTACGTAATTGGGCTGTTTGAGAATAACATTAGATAAAATGTGTAAAGTACTTAGAATGGGGCTTGACACTAGCAGTGCTTAGTAAATATTAGCTACTACTGTTGTTAATTTTGAAGTGATTATATTAAAAATTTATAGTCCCTTTAAATCTTATTCCAAATTCCACATATTTTTGTGGGGTAAAAATCTCAGTCCACACACATACAATTTTATACTTATTTTTTCATTGATCTCCATAACTATTTCTTCATGTGACTACATAGACTTTGTGAGCACTACTTTCACCGGCTCCATGGAGTTGTTGCACTGCTGTGCACCACAGTTGTCCAAGAATGCCGCATGCTTGTGTCACTGCAGCTTTCTCTCTGTACAGCCGTAAGTTGTACAGATTGTCCCTGCTATTATTTTACAATTATAAATAAAACCACAATGAAGATCTTGGAACATTTCATGTTCACATTATTAATATTTTTCCTTAGGAATGAGAATTAGTAAATATAAAAGTATGAACTTTAATACAGTGACATTTCAATATAACTTTCCAAAATGATTGCCCTAAATCAATATAATATCACAAGTATTGTGTGAATATTTTGCACCCTATTCTCACTCACATTTGGATTATTATTAATACAGTTTGGCCCATTTGATAAGTGCAAAGTAATATTTTGATTATTAATTTGCTTATTTTATTTGCAGTTTATACTTCTGTGTGAAGTCATTCATATTCTTTGATCACTTAACTATTTGGGTTATTTTTCTTATACACTTGAATATGGATATTCACCCTTTTTACCTTTGGTGAAAATATTTTTTCTCTCAATTGTTCTTATGTACTTTACATATTTGTGATTTAAAAATTTTTGTATATTTGAATATCTTCCTTTAAATTTTTTATTGCACCCGGTTGCATCCAGATAGGACTATCTTATTCTTCTATGTTTTTCTTTTACTTTTCCTTAGATAAGTTCTTAATGTTGGGGTTTACTTTGATATACAGCATAAGGAAAATTTTAAATAATAATATTCTAGCCCTAGCTGGTATGGCTCAGTGGATTGAGCACAGGCCTGTGAACAAAAGGGTCGCCAGTTCAATTCCCAGTCTAGGGCATATGCCTGGGTTGAGGGCCAAGTCTCCAGTAGGGGGCACACGAAAGGCAACCACATATTAGTGTTTTTCTTCCTCTCTTCCTCCCTCCTTTCCCATCTCTAAAAAAAATAAATAAAATCTTTAAAAAGATAATATTCTAGCAAACCACCATGTTAGATTAAACACCTGATATTTAGTTTTTGGAAATACATTTTTATAAATAAAAAAAGAACTACAACAAGATAGTAAAAGAGGCTGAGAGCAGACAGCAGATTCTTCGAGTAGGGAGTCTCTTTGCTTTTGCTTTCTGTTAGATGGCCCCGATTTCAAACCACAAATTCCAAAGGAAGGGAAATACCTCTACCCCAAATAGAGATCTCATTGACTCCTGGGATTCGCTGATCAAATTTATCTTTTCAGGAAATTAATTTGAAGGTATTTATGCTTTTGAATTAAGGGATGCTTAATGTGCTTAGTGCAAGCTAGAACTATTGATTTCTTAATGTACTACTTAAACACATATTATGGCACCAATTCCTGGCAGAAACTATTTTAATTTAATTCTTCTGAGCTAAAATAAAAGTGCTGTTTGTGGTTAGAAATCTAAGTGTACTTAGCAATAGGTCCAGCCTGGTAAGGTTACAATCCAGAGTTTCTAACAAAATATTGCGTTTCACTTCATTATTTCACTCTACACAACATAAAACCTTGTATTTGGCTTTTTAACCATTTCATTTAAGTACATCATTTATTAAGCACCTCCTTTATACCAGGCACTGTGCTAGGTGCAAAAAGATAAATAATAAAATGATTCTGCTGGGGTAACTTAAAACTATGTTGTACATAGCCACATAGATAATTGAAATATTATATTCAATAAATCCTGGGGTTCATGTCATTTAACTGCCATGACAAAGACTTTAAGAGAGGCCCACATTTTACTCTAGTAGGACTATCCTCCTGCCACGTGCTGACACTGTCCCTGGTCCAATTTAAAAGAGCTTCAGAGCCTCACTGGCCCCCTTCCTACCACCCACCACCCCCAGTTCTTCCACCTGCTTCATTATCACCTGCTACCTAAGCACTCTATCCTTCCCCACCTTTCCTTAGGAGGCCCTGAGACTAATCATGTCCCACACTTTCACTGGCCTCGGTCACCACCAGAAGTCCAAGTCTCTCAGTTCCACCCAGGGACTCTGATCCATACATTTCTGTGCATTCCTTCATTCTGACCCACTCTCCCATCGCTTTCAAAGCTGCAGTCCCTTCCAATGTGGTTATTTGAACTCAGAGCTTAAAGAGCATAATGTCTTTTACCTTCAAACTCTTCTCTGGAAATACCTTCACCTTCTTGCTCCAAGATCTGGCTCCTCCCACTGCAAACTGCTTACCTGCTTTTTTTTCAATGAATGGTTGTTTTTGCTTTCGCACCTCACATTTCCAGGCCATGAAAGTGGGAATAGGATAATTCCCACTTCTTCTCTTTCTCCTCACTTCTTCTCTTTCAGAAACCCCAGTTCTTTTGAGGTTTTATTAGACTACTTTCATTTGCTACTACCCAGTCCTTCTGCTTTATGCTGGAAAGATTTTAGCAACGAAGACACTGAATTTCTTTACTCCACTACTCTCGACATCATACTTTGTGACTTCAACATCTACATATACCATTGGTTCTCAAATGTGGCTACACGTTTGAATCATTTAGGGTTTATTTTTGCTGTTGTTTTTGTTTGTTTGTTTGCTTGTTTGTTTTTTTAACACCCAGGCAGAATTCGGAACCACATATGTAGGAGATCCATTCTCACTCCAACTTTCTTACTCCTTCTCACTCCAACACCTCTTTCTCCTCTCTGCCCTCCTCCACACCAGGTTCACCTGCTCCCACAGGCATAGCCTAGATCTTGTTATCAGCAACCTCCAACATACTGTTTTCCATCATTCCACTTTCTGATTTGCACAGCAGCTCCTCCTCCTGCCTCCTCGGTCGAGAGCACCACCATTCCAACAATCCATGGATCTACCCCATGACATTTTCTTTGTCCAATTCTGTCCTCTTGTCCTTCCTTCTTTCCTTACTCAGCTTAGACTCTGTAGATTCTCACCGTAACTCCCTGGCATGTACCCTTAACTCCTGTGTCCTTTGCTACCTCCAATATACTTTCCTGGCAAAACTTAAATTTTGGCTATCTCCAACTAACTCTACTACTCCACATCTGCATTCAGCAGTTAAGTGGAAAGGAACAAAAATACATTTGCTTTACATATATGGCCATAAATCTCAAGTAGGTTCTCAGCACTGTAGGATAATTCTGCTAGAATCCTCTGATCAGTTTCCTGTCCACCATTTTTTAGGTGATCACTGTTGTGTATCTTAGGCTGTCTTTTCAAACCTCCAACACTTCCTTCCAGTCTTCTCAGCTCGTAACCTCAGTAGTTACAATTTGACTAAAAAATAGAAGCAAACAGAACAGAACTGTTTGCTTTCCCCTTTACCAAATCTACCAACCTCGCTTCATACCCGAGGCTCTGATTTTCCCTTCAGTCACAGAGGAACAAAGGATGGGCAGCTCCTGCTCTGCTTTAGGACAATCCGTCCACCCTGAGCCTCCCTTCCTGCACACACAATTTCCCTCTTACCAGGGTCATTCTCATCACCATACAAATAGAACTCCCATCTCAATAACACAAACAAACAAAAAGCCCCAATTCTTCCTAGACTTCCTGTCAGATTCCACTTGCAGCTGCATTTCTGGGCTGCTCTTTTAGCAACACGTATTGAGATTTTTTTGTGCTCACTGTCATACTTTCTCACCGCCATCTCTTTAATTCATTTCAGTTGGAAGTTTGTCCTCACTCTTCCCCTGAAATTGCTCTGTGAAAATTATCGGCAATCTCCATATTGCTAAAAGCAGTGGCCAATTTTCAACCTTCATTGTATGCAACCTCTCAGCAGATTTGGCACCGTCATCATCTGCTCCAAAGCATTTGGTTCTGCGCCCTCTCGCAGACCCTGTTCTCCTGGTTGTCCTCTCATCTCGCGCTGTTGCTTTGTGGTTTCCTCTGCGTCTTGCCCCTTCTCTCCAGAACTCTGAATGTTGGAGTGCTCCGGTTGCAGGGTCTTGACCCGCGCTCCTCACTGTACTCGCTCCCAAGATGATCTCGTCTGGGCGCAGGGTTTAAACAGCATCTTCTTGCTGACGATTATCCTGCTCCATTCTTCCCCCTAGGTTTGAATATCTAACTGTCCGCTGGATACTTCCACTTGTGTGTCTAAAAGGTATAACTAAAAATCTTTAATCAGTAACTTATGTGTTAAAATTATTTATAATTACTGATAAAAAAACCTTATTTTTTCCTTCTCAAATCTGCTTTTTACACAGCTTCTCTGTTTTAGCGTATGGGGTCACCATTGCCTGAATTTCCCATTCAGATATCTCGGCATCATCGTTGACTCTCTTGAACTTAATTTGTCAACAAGTCTTGTCAGCTGTACCTCTAAAAACACATTGTGAATCTGAGAATTCTCCCCATATTCACCTCCATCATTGTGGTCCAAGTTATTATATCCAGCTGGGATATTAAATCCTTAACTCATGTTCTTATTTTTGTTCTAGCCTTCTTCCAATCAGTTTTCCACACAGCAGAAGACTATGTTTTAAAAATACGAATTGGTTCAATAGGCCCTCTTAAAAACCTGCTATGGCTTCTCTTACCATCTGAATAAGATAACTCCTTACCAAGGCTTACAAGGCCCTCTGCCATCAGACCCCTGACTGACCTTCCTGACTCATCAGCTTCCCTTGGCTCAGGCTGCTTAAGTCAAGCTGGCTGGTTTTGCCTCCTGGAACTCACCACGCTTGCTCTCTTTCAGGTCCCTGTGCTCATCCTTCATTCTGCTGAGAAGGCTGCTGCCCCGTATTTTCACATGGCTTATTCCCTTATTTCACATCAGTGATACCTTCTATAAAAGAAATATGCAGGCCTCCCTATCTAAAATCAAGCCAAGTCTGCTCAATCATATTCTAATTTCTTTCCTTTATTTACTCCATATTACTTACTCATCACTACCTGAACTTAAATGAAATGTTAGATTACTTTTAGCTATTTGTTTCTCTTCCTAGAATGTAAGACTCCTGAGTGTAGAACTGTTATCTGTCTTGTGCACAGTGGCATCCCCAATGCTTAAAAACAGAGCCGAGGGTCTTGCAGGTTCTCAGTAAATATTTGTTCAATGAGTGAATGAAAGGCGTAGTAGATCATCATTAAAACAGACGTGGATTTATACAAAGAGGTTACCTTATTGATATTGCTTTATTACTTGTTAAGAACCACCATATAACTCTTTATGTGTTCGTGTACCACCAGAAAGCATCTTGCTTACCTCGGAATGTCATGCAGTACCACACTTTGATTAGCACTGTCCTCAACCCTGTGAACATCTGATGTCTGCTGCCCCAGGAGTTTGACCAGGGCTGGTAACTGGTCAAAACCCACCAAACGACTGTTTGATTACTGACCAGACAGTCAGCCTGGTTTGAAAATTTGGCCTGGAAGGCTATTAATACTTTAGCTAGGTGGAAGCCTGCTTCCAGGTAGGATGGAGCAGCTGGCAGACCATCATTGCTGTCTTGTTGACAATATTAGAAAATTTTAAATAGCTTGAATGTCCAACCTTAAAGGATTGGTAAAGACATAGTATAGAATAGTATACAGTCATTAAAATGATGTAAATAAAGACCTTTGAAAGATACGTTTTCTATGTAATGTGTATTGCCAGTGAAAAAAGCAGAAAGCGAAGTTGTTTCAGCAGTATGACTTCAATTTTGTTAATTCTCTTTCTCTCAATATATGTATCTCTTCACACACACAAAAAAGTACCAAAAATTAAATAGGGTTTCTTTTTTCCTAGCTGGTGCTGATGAGGATGATAAGAATATCCCCATTACAGGTTGATTTTAATTTTTCCTATAATTTTATAAATTTTGTCAAATTAAATTAATTTAATAAGAATAAAACTATATTATTTAGAAATGTTTCTACAAAAGACCCATAAAATTTTAAGCATTTTAAAAAAGTGTATTTGTACTTTTGCATTAGTTGTGCATTATGTATAAAGCCATGTACATAAAACACTACACATAGTTATATATTACATACATACTTATACCAAGTAATGGATTGGAATGTATTGTACATATGATGCCCACACACACATGCGTGCACAGGCACAGCTACAGGACTTCACAGAGTAGGGAATTCCTTGGCAGCCCTTGAACTGCTACTTCAGTTCCAATTCTGAAGTGTGTGTGACTTTATAAAAATTCCATTAAATGATTGCCAAATATTTGCTTTTTATCCTAAAGAAAGTACAATAATGATAAATAAGTCTAAGTGCAATTATATCATTTTATGAGACTTTTAAAGTCCAATCGTTTAAAGGTCAAACTGTGGAATAATGAGAGCTGCATTTTGGCATTATTTTTCCCTTTCTAAATTCAAACATATTTCTGGGTAGATTATAATGACCTCCTCATTAACTCCTATATGCTGCATGCATATGAAGTAGAATATTGAATGTTACACAGTACATCGCAAAGAGAGTTTATTATAATTCAAATATTAAGGACTCAGACTGAGTATGCCTTTTGAGTTGAGAAATAAAATTAATGGGCTTAGTTTTACTTAATTAGCTTAAATAAACTTCAATTTGTTTAAAATTTGGGTTTAATTTACAAATTGTTTTATTTATTTATTTGACAAACTTATAGGACTTCTGAGTGTGAAATGCTAAGAATACAGTGGATAATGAGAAATGAGCTCTGGATGGTGTGGCTAAGTGGATTGAGCGTCAGCGTGCAAACCAAAGGGTCACTGGTTCCATGCTGGGTTGCAGGCCAGGTTGGGCCCCCAGTAGGGGGCACATGAGAGGCAACTACACATTGATGTTTCTCTCCCTCTCTTTCTCCTTCCCTTCCCCTCTCTCTAAAAATAAATAATATAATATTTTTTTAAAAAGAGAAATGAATCCTATCTTCTTGAAATAGTGTTAGTCTATTAATTACATAATTTATCAGTAAGTTATATTTCTGATACATATTAGTACGATGTTTTTCAACTCATGTGCTGCAAGAATTGTTAAAACATGCAATATCTGACTCCCAAGTCAGGGGCACTGACCTCTTTTCCCTTAGATTGTCAAATTAAAAAATTGACAATAGGCAACACAACAAATAACCATCTGGTGTGAATAAATCATAATTATAATTTTTTGGTCAGATTGGCAAAAAATACGTTTTTTGCTGTGCCACAGAATGTTAGTAATTAGTTTATATGAAATGAAAAAGGTTGAAAATCACTGTATTGGAAAATGGAAGTGGGGCCAAACATTAAGTTTGAAGTGGACCATGGCATCTCAAGGGATTCTTGTAAAGGAATATTTAGAGCTTCTAAGCCCTATTGACCTAAAGTACCCTGGCAGGTGGTGGGATCTGTTTTTCCCTGTCACCTAGTTATAGAAATCTGATTATATGACTAGACACTGACGTGCTTGGAATTCTATACCTACGCTGCCCCCAGGACATGCCACAAGAAAGACAACAAAGCCAGGGACTCACCGACCTGTGAGAAAGTTCTCCAGATGGTGTGTTCCTGAAACCCCCAATGTCATGGCCTCAAATTGTTATTTGGGTTTAGCACATTAATTCTTGTATTTATTTATTTGACAAATGTAGAGGACTTTGGCTGTGTCAAGTGACATGACCACTGACAAATGATCAAAACTGATAGATGGTCAGATGTCCACTGACCTTCTGAACAAACAGATTTCTGTGATGGATGCTGGATGAAAGGACGAACAGAAGAAGAGAAACCAAGGACAAATTATAAGAAGTTCAGTTCCCATTTTTCAGACCCCTACCATATGCCAGAAATATCACATGAGTTCTATCTAATCCTTGCAGGAACCCTACAGCACAGATAAGAGCGCCATTTAAAGATGAGGAAACTTAGGCCAAGAAATTGAGAAGGACTCACTCGGGGTGACTTAGCAAATACATGGTAGGTATGTGATTAAAATTCAGGTTTTTCAAACTCCACAGCTAGCACTATTTTTAAATACCTCAGATCTACTAGCAGAATATCTGCACAGGGAGAAATGGGAGCGTAACTGTAAAATAAGGTGTCAGTGTATTGTAACTATGCTAAAAATACAAGAATTAAGGATGCTAGCTAATAAAATCATCTAATGTTATATAAATGTACAACTGCTGAATTTGAATTATTGCTGGGAACTTATTGTTATTCTAACTGCAGTTTGCTTTTTTTTTTTTTACCCTCCTCTCTTCTGATCATGCCAGGAACTGCTTCACCAGGAAGCATAACATATCCTATGGATGTATTGGCCATTGTGGTAGATTAAATTTTTGCTTTCAATTCTTCATTCTCCCATAAAATACTTATATTATTCCTTCCCTTGCCTTACTCTTGTGTGAGTGAAGTGTATCTTTCCTGCTCTTCAGCATTGGGCTTGGACATATAACTTTCTTCGGGAATGGGATGTTGGTGACACAGAGACCACATGCTTGCCAGAGCTCCACCCTGAGAACAGCCTGCTCCAGATAGCTATTTCCCATCAGCGAGTCTCAGAGCAAAGACACTGGAAACAGACTGGAACTGAACCTGCAGCCTGGAGCCAATGCCAGACAGCCCACACCCTGAAGGAGAGCTAGATTAGTTCAACCTTATCACATACAGATCCACAAGGGTAAGAGTAAATGTGTATTGCTGTAAGCCACTACGTTTTAGGCAGCAATGCTACTTGTTAAGCAGCAATATTGTGTCTCTAGGTGACTCAGATAGCCATAGGCGCACATGAAATTAATGAAGATGCAAAAGAAGGAAAATGTTCTTCCTGATCTTTAGTCTTTTCTGAGTCCTGCAAGACAGAAAGTCAGAAATGAAGGGCCATGAGTAAGAGACTTGAATCCATGGCCTGAACACACATGGGAGAAATGTTCCTGAGCGTATATTTGTGTGACCAGAGGAGAGTTTGAAGGCAAGGGGTGGAAGAGAGCCCCACTGGGGTGAGAGCTCTTCCCCAGCCAGACTCTTAAGCTCAGCCCTAGGAGTCCACCAAATGCTGCCTGTCAGTGGGTGGAAATAGTATGAGGAGCAAAGGATTAAGGCAGTTGTCTTGGCTCTCTGCTCTGCAGCCTTACAAATGAAATTAATAAATTGCTAAACATTGTTTTTATGTTAGTAGCTGGCTTCAAAATGGTAACCGCATTTCATTTTCCTAGAGAATGGTATTTTAAGCCAAATAGGGTTTAGGCCTCATTAGATATATTGGTATGTACTTTGCTCGTGAAGTAAGCTGAAGATTAAAGTCACTGGAACAAAGTACTAAAACTGAAGGTGCTTGAGGCAATTTTGGTCTCAGTATAGATCACACACCGGTGAAGGATTTACTGCAGAAATATATTATTCAGGGTTGTACAGGTGAGGATTTACTGTAGTATTTAATAAGAACTCATACAGCACTTATCATGAAATATGCTCATGTGATGTGTCTGAAACTCCTCAGAACTTCGGCACAAACACTAAAGCTTAATTACATGATGCTGAGACATTAATAGAAGGTGGTTTACATCAATAGATACAACTATTTGATTTCCACAGTAGAGACCAGAAAATAGCACTTCAGCTGAGTTAAAAACAGCCAAGTGCTATTCCCATAGTTAAGCCATTTTCTGATAGACTTAAACTATTTTCTGGTAGATTTCTTTGCTTGATGAACTCCCTTTTATTGACTGTTTTCAGTTTTTGGACTTCTTACATGAAAAATTGCAGTAGAACACGCCTGGGTTGCGGGCCATGTCCCTGGTTGGGGGCACACGAGAGGCAACCACACACAGATGTTTCCTTCTCTCTCCCTCCTTTCCCCTCTCTCTAAAAATAAATAAAACATTTTTTAAAATGAAAAACTGTAGTAGAATAGGGAGGATGTTTTTGTCACCTGAGTATGTGAAATATTTATTTTATGACAGTGAGATAAAGAACTTTTTTTCAGAAAATTCCTTTATTGGGCTAATTTATTTTAGTTTTAAAGTCATATGCTATGTGATGATATATCCATTCTTGGGGAAGGGTGGAAGAAATTATAATGCCATTAAAAAAAGAAACAGAAACTTCACCTTATTGTCTTCTTCATAGTCTAAATTATGACATTGTCTTATAACAAAGTATCTCTGTATTGAGGTAGTTAACTCACCTTGGCTGGGACTCAAAATTTCTTAACAAAAATTAAAGGAAATAGTAGCACCCCTCATCCCAGTATTAGTTTCCTATTGCTTTTGTAACAAATTGTCACGAATTAAGTGGCTTGAAACAACACACATTTACTTTTTATTTTGTAGGTCAAAAGTCTAATGTGGGTCTCACTGGACTAAAGTAAAGATGTTTGGAGGTCTGCATTCTGGAAGCTGCCCACTCTCCTTGGCTTGTGATCCCCTCCCATCTTCAAAGCCAGCAAGATCCAGTTGAGTCTTTGTCACGTTGTATGACTTTGACACTGACTCTGCTGCCTCTCTCCTCCACGTTTCGGAATTCTTGTGGTTACTGTGGGCTCACTCAGACAACTGAGTATAACCTCTCTATTTTAAAGACAGCTGACTAGCAGCCTTAATTTCATCTGCTACCTTACATTGTAACATATCATATTCCTAGGTTTGGTGGACTAGGATGTGGACAACTTTTGAAGAGCATTATTCTGCTTACCACACTTCTTCCATTGTTGTGAGGATCAAATGAGACAATACATATGTAAATTTGGCCCACAGCAAAAGCTCAATAAATCCTAGTTAATATTATTATTGTTACTTGTAAAGGCATGGTTTTAGGTGTGTTATCTCCAATCGAATGCTCATCAGTCACAAATACTACCACCTTTTCCATTCAGGTGAATGTTCACAGGGACTGGATTTGAAAATGACACAATTTTTAGCAGGCTTTGTTGCTGGGCATGTGGGACTTCAGTGTCTGTCTGGTTCACTCAAGATAGATCAGGAATTGGGAAATGCTATGGCAATCAGGATATAACCTCATTGACAGGATGGTCATCATAGACATACATAACAATCCATTTTTCAGTGCCCATAAAGACCAGAAATTAAACTGGTACTCAGTCTAGGTGTTTGATTGCCACAGGGGACAGAGTAATTTTCTAAGTCATTAGTATGACTCCAATTGGCCTGGATTGATTTGGATCAAGGCCCTTGCCAATGGATAGAGGGTAGGGTCTGCTCACATTGCAAGGTATCTTGATTACTGGACTTCAGCCAGGGGCAGCTCTAGGACTAACTAGGAAAATGGAACACACAATAGGAAACTAAAGTACAAGTTTAGTGTTGAACCATAGAGCAAACAAGCCAGTTGCTGAGCAAATAAAGAAGCCTGGTGAGATCACCTTGGTAAACAGACTATTCTTTTTAGGGGAACAAGACTAATTCTAGATTCAGGTAGTGGATGAGTCTGAAACTGCACGTACTTAATTGCTTTGGCCAGGATTAGCTCAGGGTGTGGGCAGGGTTTTCTTGCTCGTTTCAGGCCACAGCTGACCAAACCTAGGAAATGACAGTGCAGGACATGTCATAGATTCATGCAGTAGTTGAATGTTACTCGTTAATTTAGCAAGCAGTTGTTGAACTCTTTGTACATATATATGTATATGTGGAGGAGGTGTAAGGAAGAAGTGATGGAAAAGTACAGGTTTCGTTTATAGACAAAATTATATATAAATTCTGTTTCTGAAAGTTACAAGGTTTATGATCAGCAGCAAACCTCTGTAAGCCTTAGTTTCTCCAGTTAACTCGTACACAAGGGTGGGTGGCTTAAATGACGCAACATGTTAAAGCACCCAGAATGACCTTGCACGTAGTAGAAACTCAATAAATGGTAAATGTATACCAGTTTGACAGCTGAAGATAAAGATCTTTCTTTTTCTTTTCTCAACTACTTTGTCCTTGCAGGGAAGAGAACACTCTTCATAAAGCTGTTGACAAGCTCTTTGAAGTGAGCCTCCAACTTCAAATGTTCCCTGTGCCTCTTTAAATCAAACTCAAGGTACAACATTTAGATTCATTGTGTTTGAAATTTACTGAACTTCTTATATCTTTGGAGTACAATTTTTAATCAAATCTGGAAAAATTTTTGGCTGGTATATCTGTATCACTATAGATATACCCTTTTTAAAAAAAACTCACTGTTCTCTTCTCTGATGGAATTCTAATGACGCATAAGTTAGATTGCTCAGTGTTATCCCAGATCACTAAAGATTTGTTCATTTTTGACTTCACATTTTCTGAGAGGAAAATCCTTAATTTGACTCTGAAAGCCAATATGACTTCAGGGTTTTATTTTGGAGCTCTACATTCAAACACCACAGAAACCAGAGAGGCCCTCAGGAAGAACTATGTAAACCCAGTGTAATTCCCTAATTTCAAGGGTCACGTCACCTCATTATTCTGCCTGCTTTTGGTCATTCTCCAGTGCCTTTCAATGGTTGCTTTTTAAGTGTTTTGTGCAAAGTTTATCATTGTTTTCTGAGGAAAGATTAGTTTGACACAAGATATTCTGTCATTATCAGCCTGGAAGACTCTGAGATCGTCACATTGAAATTCCATTAAGCCCTTTCAGAGAAGGAACAGAATCTCTATCCTGAAAGAAGCACTGGCCAGGTGACGAAGGAGCTTAGACAGGGTGAACTGGTTGGATCTGGTTCAGATGCATCTCTCTGGTGGAACAGTGTGGACGGTGGATTTGAAAGAAAAGTAAGAACTCGATTCAGGGAATCCAGTCAGGAAAATATTACAATAGTTCAGGTGGGAGATATCAAGGGCTGGAGAGGTGGTTTTAGAGAATGAAAGATGGAGTTGAGTGATATTTAGGCGATACAGGTGGGAGATATCAAGGGCTGGAGAGGTGGTTTTAGAGAATGAAAGATGGAGTTGAGTGATATTTAGGCGATACAATTGGCTGAAATCAGAGACTGTGTCAATGTCAGGGTGAGGTCTAGCATGCTTCTCAGATTTTTATTTTGGTGCCTGGTAGGAAGATATGTCCCCCATCATAAAGAGATTTAGAGGCAGTGGAATTGAGGAGTTTGTTATTTTTGTCACATATACACATCCAGGGTGGTTTTCCAAACACTTTATTCATTGTTTGTATACTCTAAATATTTTTTAGGAAAAACAAACAAACAAACAAACTAGGTAGCTTAGTATTTCAAAATATATCTTGATTAATAGGACTTGAGCTTTGTTATGTTCTTCTCTAGTAATGATGAGTTTCTAAAATATATTCCCGGCATACTGATCCTAAGCAGGATAGAATTTCGTATTTTATTTTCAGTATTCTTACATCCATTACACCTCTGATAGGAGCTGTTGGTATGTGGCTGTCTCCCAGTATCTTTTCTCAATACTTTCTATAGATATGGAACACGTGATAGACATATTTTAAAAGACATCACATATAAATACTGAAGAATCCCTATGTCATGAATAGATTAATATTCTGTTTTCTTTCCATGATCCTTTAAGATGAAGGCTAATTATGGAACTCCATTAAGGTTTTGATTGTTTCAATTATTTGTATAAAGAACATATTAATTCTTCAAATGTCTTAGAGATACAAAATGTCTTATGGAAAATATTCTTTATTACTGTGTAATTCAAACAATCTTGCATTCAAATTTTCCAAACTATGCTTTCTCAAACTATGCTAAACAGATCAATATTTGCATATAGATATTTTATAGTGCTAAAAGTGTGAATATTGCGTTTTTCCTCCATGTGGGGTTGGTTAACTGAACTCTGAATGAGTGTGGTTGTTTCACAGGGTAATACTATGTATTTAACTTAGAGCTGGAGATGACTTGAAAAATTAAATTGCCTGTTACCACCAAATGACTAGGAGACACTTGTGAAACCATGGAAAAAGAAACACTCTGAATCACTTAAACTATTTTCTAGTTTTAATTCTTTGATGCTATGCTTAAGTTCCTGAAATCATATTTTTGAGCTCAGTAATAGCCTCACTTTCAAGCTATTATCTTAATTATTTTCTTTCTTTTTAAAAAATGATTTAAAATTATTATTCTATTACAATTGCCCCATTTTCCCCCCTTTGCCCTCTTCTACCCATCCCACCCCCACTCCCACAATTAATTTCCACTCTGTTGTCCATGTCCATGGGTCATTCATACATGCTCTTTATCCGGTCCCTTCCCCTTCTTTCCACCATTATCCCCCTCCCCTCTGGTCACTTCCAGTCTCTTCCATGTTTCTATGCCTGTTCTATTTTGTTTATTAGTTTATTTTGTTCATTAGATTCCTCTCATAGATGAGATCATAGGGTTTTTGCATTTCATCGACTAACTTAGTTCACTTAGCATAATATTCTCTGGTTCTATCCATGCTGTCACAAAAGGTAGGAGCTCCTTCTTTCTTTCTGCTGCATAGTATTCCACTGTATAAATATACCACAGTTTGAGGGGCCTGAATCCTCATGGACTCTGCGCCAGTGGCCTGCAGGTTTGGCAGCTGAGGCTGAAGGCAGGGGGCTGATTCTTTATTACTCATTTCCTATCTTCCTTCTCTTTCCTCTTCCCTTCCAATCAACGTATTTGACTTTCTAAAATTCTCCAGACTTCATCCATTTCTGTCTCTTCCCTCCACTGCTATCCTAGCCCAAGTCATCATTTTCTTGCACAGCCTCTTAACTGGTCTCCTGCATCCTAACTCCCCCCAATCTGTTGGCCACACTGTTTCCAGTGACATTTTTTTCCCTAAAACAAGAAGCTCTTCAATGGCTTCTTATTTTCCTTGGGCAGCAGGGTGGAGGGACTTCCTTAACATGGCTTGCAATATTCTTCTCAATGCCGTTCTTAGATTTCAATTTCATCCTGTAACGGTGTGCCCTCTCTCTCTGAATTCCAGCCATTCTGAATTTCTGTCAGTTCCCTGCTCTCACTGTGCTTTCCTTTGCACAGACAAATGAATGTTTTGGAGAATGTTTCAAACATACTCTTACCCCTACTTTTCTTCCTAATCCCAACTTACCTACCATTCAGGTACATTTATAGGTGACAGTTCTTTCAGAAGAACTTTTCTTGACTGTTCCTTTCCACTAGGGCATCCTGAATCTCCTCAGTTAGAGCACACATCAAGCTTTGTCGAAGCTTCCTATTTACTTAGCTGCCTTGAGTCTCCACTGCAGCCTCGGAGGGAACTGGGACAGTGTCTTACCGAGTCTAGTTGCCTAGCATTTAGTAGATTCTCAATAAATATTTATACAAAAATTGTCTCTTCTAAAACTTTTTAAAGAAGAAGACAAACTATTTACTATTCTACCAGTTTAAAGCCTTAAAAGTCAGGAATTAGATTCTTAGGTTTAACTTGATTCCCATTTATACTCATTTCAGGATCTTCTGAACCCTCTGGATTCAGTGAAAAGAGAGAAGCTGTATGATATCCCTGCATCATTATCTCTTTTAAATATACCTAAGAGGGCTTAAGAACCTGGGGAAAGTTTCTTGAGCAAGTTGGAGTACACAGACTATATTCCTCATTGAGCAGTTAATTAGCATCTTTCAAAAATATCCATTGAGGACACTGAGGACTATGAGTTAAAAAGCCAATTATATTTTATCGGCAGACTAATCCGACTCCTGCATCTAGAGTGTGTCTTACAATGTCACGTGTCAATTATATCTCAATAAAGTTGCGGGGGAGAGTGTATTAGTAACAATCAGAAAATAATCCCTCTTGGAATTCAGCAATAAGGGAAACTTTAAGGACAGCACTTGAGTGAGAAGGTTAATTCATTCTGAAAGCCACAAATGGCCTCCCAACACCTTCACTCATGGAAATGCAGGCAAAAAGGCTAAAGCATTTGTCATTACTCATGTAAAAGTGCTGTACTTCTTGCAATAGGAACTTATAGAAGAGCAATTCAGGACACAAGCAGAAATAGCAACAGCCGTAGAAATGTAGCTGATGGAGTTTGCATGGCTAAGATGGAAAGCCCGCATTTGCAGCTCTGAGTTTAGAACAGTTGCGAAGTAGGCAAAAAGCTCCACCTTTAGTGTGCTGTTCTGTTGCTAGGAAGTGACTCCTCTGGCATATACCAGTGTGGGGATGTAGGAAAAAATCGACAAGGGCCAGAAATACAAATTTAGGATAAGGGACAGGCAAATTCAGACTAACGCTGACTCAGATGTCTACTCTGGCTACAGCTACTAAGAGCATCACCTCTACCCTGGTCAAGAGCTGCTGGGTAACATTGGAGTACACTGCGGTTACAGTTTTGTGTTATCTATAATTTGTTGTATGTTGATATGCTTGTGAGCATCCTAAAACAAAGGCTCCATCAGAAGATCTCCAATTGCCTGGGAGAACATGTGAAACTCCAGGTCATTAAGTTACTGCGTCTAGTGCATCTAGATATTTCTGAAACCTAAGATTTGGGGGGCCGAGTCAGCTTTTTGTTTCAGACGTTTGCATTTGCACCGATAGTATCTCAAATACCTCATGTAAATGGGTAGGTTTAGCACCTTCACTTGGAATAAATTTCCAATAAAATATGAAAATGAGAACAGATTTTGAAAACTGGATGTGGAACTAAAACTTTAAAGCAATAGTTATGGTCCTTGCTTTCTCCCTCTTTCTCTGTATCTCTACCCCCTTATTCCTGCACCACCTCTCTGACAGGTGAGGGTAAAATGGAATCCCAGGTAAAATTTTAGGAAATGTAGGGATATTTATGTTTTATTTGCAGCCCTCCCATCACTCAAGAAAGTTAAATCTCTAAATAATTCAGTTAATGCAATGTGTTGCAGTTTTTCTAACTGATGGACAAAATCCAGTGCTTATGGGAGAACAAAAGGTCTAGTGTGTTTTGGGAAAACACTCCATAAGCTATGTAATGAATTGTTTGTCAAATGGGCCCCCACTTCTAAAAGTTTGTGTCCTCTGATAAGTAAGTATAATACAGCCCTAGGTAAGAAAGTGCCAGTATATATGCAGTACTTCAGCTGAAAATTCCCTCAGGTGATGAAAAAGGTAGCCATGTGCTTGGGAAAATGGAGCATTTAGGAAACAGTGCCTCCTTTTTTGTTGTTGTCAAACAGATTTTTGTCTTAGTGGGTTTTGTCACGGTCCTCCTAATGGCAATGGCTGACAGACAGCTTGATCAGAGGCGATTATCCCTCTGAACCTACCTGGAGGTATCATCCAGTCTCACCTCCCTAGAGGGCAAATCAGTTTCTTTCAGAGTTGGAGACTAGTGCAGAAGGGAGGCCTGAGACTAGAACTGAATGCATGCTGTCAGCTCGTTATATTTAGGAAGCATTTGTTCTACTTTCTTGCTTTCAGCAGATTTCCTTTTACCTCGGTGTCTCTTTATCTTGGCTGAAAGCATGTGAATTAATGGGAGAGAAACTGCTCACCTTGATGTTCAAGTGAGCTTTTCTTTTTCTTATTTTATTTACTGATGGTTTCTCTTCACATCTTTATTGATATATTTTTGACAAATAAAAATATACCTATTTAAGGTATATAATGTTTTGATATGTGTATACATTATGAAATGATTTATCACAGAGAAACTACTTATATCTATCACCTCGCATAGTTACTTCTGTGTATGTGTTTAGAGGGGTGAGAACACTTGATACTTATTCTCTTAGCAAATTTCAAGTATATACTACATTATTATTAACTATAGCACCATGCTGTACAATACCTCTGTGGAAATTATTCATCTATTAACAAAGTTTGTACCCTTTGATCCGTCTTTTCCCTTTCCACTTCTCCCCTCCCCCAGTCTCTGGTAACCATCATTCAAATTCAATTCTGTTACTATGAGTTTGACTTTTATTTTTTAGATTTCTCATATAAATTAGATCATGCAATATTTGGTTTTCTGTACTTGGCTTATTTCACTTAGCATAATATCCTACAGATTCATCCATGGTTTTGCAAATCATAAAATTTCCTTTTTTTAAAAGATGAATAATATTCCATTTTATATATGTACATCACACATTTTAAACCGTTGACAGACACATATCTTCAATGTTAACTGCCTATCGTGTCCCAAAAATCATTCCTTCGCTGTTATTTACTTGTTCACATACTTGTTCGTTGACCAAACATTTATCAAGCACCTATTATGTATTATGAATTGTAATATGGGCAAGACAACTATAAAGTTGAATAATACCATGTAGTATCAGAGACAGAGGTCTAAACAAATATTCACAAGATACCATGAGAAGAGGAAAACTTTGACCAGTGATTGGCTATGGAAATTGGAGGTGAATAAAGCAGAACTTCTGTTGGAGTGTTAGAGGGGCAGGAAAACTGTGTTTCAAATTACACTCCTACCCTGGAAATGTCAACTCCACTGGAGAGGTACTGCCTCTGCCTCTCACAGTGACACTCCTTTCCCATGTAGAATCCCATTGAGCCATAATTACCAACAGGATCATGCCATTTCCTAGGGCTGCTGGAGCACAAAGAAGTAGAGGGACATTGAATTAAGAGAATATAAAAATTGCTATGAACACGAGGGGATCCTTCAGGACTTCATTGAGACGGTGGGGTTTTTGCTGCATTTTGCAGAATAAGAAGTTTGTCAGTACAAATGCAACAAAGGGGTCTAGCCAGATCGCTGGGGAGTAGGGACACCAATCCGGAGGTGGTTCAAGAGCCTGCACTCCCAGAAGGAACCCCTGGGAAGTGGTCCAGAAATGCTGATTAAAATTGTAGCTGAAACCATGTGACAATCTTTTCCCTCCCTCGGGTAACAGTAAACAAGCTCAGTGGCGCCAGCTTGCTTTGCTCTGGCACCTGAGCAGTGCAGCATGGCACAGCCGGAGATAGCTTGCACGGAGCCTGCACGGGGCTGGAAAGGTCACAACACACACGCAACAAGGAGACATCCCACCCCAACCAGGGGCGTGGTGCCCCTGCATGGCTGGAAAACCCTCCTACTGCTTCCAGATCATGACAGTGGGAGGAGGGGCAGGGACACAGTATGGGCTGAAATGCATGGTGGACATTAGTCCAAAATGGCTAACAACTTGGACCTTCCACGGTGTATAGGATTTGGGGGCAAAAGATTTTAAAACGGACGGCATGCAGAAGCCCTTCCCTTTTTCCTTTACCCTCGCTTGCAAGATCCAGAGCCAGCCCATGGAGGCTGAGCCCTGCGCGCAGGATGCACACCCAGCCAACAGCAGACCGCACGATGTGGGGCCCCACTCACGGCTCTTCCGTTGCCCTACTCACGTGGTCTGGAGTTGGCTCACAGAGGACGTACGCCTTGCCAGTGGTGGGCTTGGGCTGGACACTGCAGCTCTGCAACGCACAGCACAGGTCCTGGATTGCTTGCATTCTCTGGCCCCCAGAGTAGCGCTTCAGACGCTGCGGGCTGCGAACGGTCCCAGAGGGCACAAGCACCCAGAGGACTGAGCCCCTCACACAGCTGACTGCGGTGATCTGGCACTGCTCCCCACCCCCGGAGACAGAGAAAAGTATGGTGAGGCAGTGGAGACACTGGCCTCACAAATGCACGCTCCAGAGAGAGAGAGAGCGAGCCTGGAGCTGGAGAGAGGAGACGGTGTAGCAGCCTTGAACTCCAAAAGGCCAGATGGGGGTGGTTTCTGGAAATGGATTTGGATTTTAGTTTTTGGGGAAACAAGGGGATTTCTGTGTTTTGCACAAGAGAATGGCTTGGAGCAGAGGCAATCCCAGTTCCCCCAAATTGGGCACCCTGTTAATGAAAACCTTTTTCCTTTCCCACCAATCTCAATTTTATGGTTCTGTAAGGCAGCAGACTACCAAATCCCATTTTTGTCCTGTAACACAAAAAAAGATATTCTGGGGAAAGGATACAGTTTGCAAAGGCAAAGAAACAGGAGAGTGGCAATTTGTTCTATTTGGAAGCATCAGGGATTTGTGTAACTGCAGCATAGGGGTGTATGTGTGTGTTTGTGTGTGTGTGAGCAGGCTGGGTGAATGTGGTTGATAACACAGTTTGGGACTATCTTTCTGTGAGTGGAGTATACTCCACTGGGAAGTTTTCATGCTGTTTTTAGAGAATCAGCATAAATTGTCTGGACAATTAATATCTTCTCCATAGTGAAACTCAAATTTAGGAATAGCCTGGATTAGAATTACATCTCTCTAGCTTCTCTCTAGCTTCTCTCCTGTCCTTATCTGTTCTTTTATACAACTGAAATTGCAGGTTTGATACCAACCAGTGGCTGAAAAATATTGCCTCTGTCAACTGGTTTATCTTGTTACTGACACAAATAATCAAAGTCAATTGGGTTAAACAAGCTGAAACACACTGTCAGAAGCCATTAGCAGTGTAAGAGCCTCCGGCCATAAATAACTCCTTCTGTATATCTTAGAGTTTTCCTCATGAAAGGAAAAACTCAAACTAAAGGAAACAACTGGTTCTATTTACAAGCTCATTCCCCTAGGATCTTCTCATCAGCTCTGAGGTTTGATTTTTTTTCTTTCATTTTTTCCTGGATATTGGAAGCTGTGCCATGTTCTTGACAATCTCAAATGTATAATGTTTTTTGGTAGTATTAAAAACCTGGTTATATTAAAGTTTGCATATTGTCCAGGTTTTCAAAAGGAAAAAAATGAGGGTTTTTAAAATCAAAACCAAGGCAGGGGAAACGGATACCCCCTTCTGCCTTTTGAGACATTCTTTTGCCCACTTCCTGGAGCCACTGTTGTATTCTCCCCGACCCAATGGCACCATACATCTGCTAAATTCATATGCCTGCCAGTTCCCTGTGCATACACGGGTAGAGAGGTTTGGCTACTGTCACTGACAAGATGCAAGGCTCACAGGACTGTCAGAAACAGAAAACGTCGATAAAGCTGCATCAAAATGTAAGTGAGCGGCAAATGGACCCGTACTGAACAATCCTACTTCTTTTAACCGGTCACTTTCCTTTAAAGAAAATGCCCTTGCAAGCAAAGCAATATTGGATGCCTTCAATTTAATAACTTTATCAAAATGTCAAGAGAATAGAAATTACTTACGCCTGCCACACGTCCCTGCTGCAATGATGGACGAAGCCAGATGTACAAGATGGAAACAGAACCTACACCACCATTTTCCTTTTTCTTTTGGGCCTAATCATCTCAGTCATGTGATGACCCTGGGTCGAAGTAAATAAAATGAAAGCAGAAAGAAAGAAAAATGAAGGGAGTTTTAATGTCTCCTGTAGATTCATTTTCACAAAATGCTGGAGGGAAATGTTATGAACAACTTTTATGCAGGCATCCTTCCTCCCCAGTGCCTCAGACAGATTTTGTCTCTCTTGAAGTGTAGGCAGCAGGAGGTGAGCTCCAATCTGATCCTCTTTATTAGAGATTTAGTTAAAATCCTTTGAGCTTAATCTTGACCTTTGTTTGGAAAATAAATGGTTGATCTCCAATGGCACACTCTGAGAGTTCAAGGAGCACTGCCAAGTTTCCTTAATCGCTATTCATGGATTTCTCATGCGAAAACACTGTGAGGCATTACCTGCAGCACAGGGCAAACAGTTGCTGGGATCCTTGTTATTGCAGGCTGTGCCCTGGGAGCGGACCCAGACCAGAAGACCTATGAAGAGGACTCTATTTATCTTCCTTGTCCTACCGGGCACCAGAATTTTGGCTGCAGTGGTCAGATGGGATTTCCCTGACCTGGTTTCCCATCTTCAATACCTGGAGAGGTCTTTTATCTCTAGACTTTATTAAAAAAAATAAAGGATTAGTTGAAATAATTGAAACTACACTTTGGAATAGAAACTATATAGAATTCATAGCACATTCACTTAAGCATAATTACTCATGATAATTATTTAAATTATAACATATAATTACTTACTATAAATGAGATTTGTAGGTTTCTGCCAAAATGTCAAATCCTTTCTTTCCAAGAATAGGCCAACCTGTGTTGGCTAACTGTGTCTGGTTTGGTCTCATTTGGATTTCTTTCCCTTTTGGTATCTAGTCCTGTTTATTATTATCTGTATGATCCTTGTTGACTTTACTAAGATGGTCATTTTTCATATGTTGGTGTTTATCAGTGGTAGCAAAAACTTTGTGGTTATTGAATTATCTCATTTATGCTCTTTTTCAAGTGCATTGATAGAAGGTCACCCTTGCCCACACTGCTGGCCTTCAGGTATCCATCTGGAACAGCTTCTCTGTTTGCCTGGGTCTCCTGCTTTCTGCCACTCTTGGGCACTGCCTGATTGCTATCCCTCAGTCAGCCTGCTCCCTCCACATTCTTCTTAAGAGTAGACCAAAGGGAATTGTTAACATTTGCTTTCTTTGGAAAGAAGAACTTCCGCTAAGTTTGGGTTGAAAATGGATCCTCTATTTGATAGAAAACTGAATGCTATGACATTCCCCATGTGAACATTATTGAATTTTCTCCTTGGCTACTCTAGACATTCATGGGTATTACTGTTTAAGCATCATTCTCAGTCTTATTTATGATATTCCACAGTGACACTTTAGGAAGAAAGAATCATAACATCAAACAAATTAGAACAACTAATCAGCAAACAAGCATTTGTAAAATACCCATAATGTGCCTCTGTTGGTTTGTCTGATTTTATTAGCAATGATGGATTACATACAAAGCATATTATTTTTTCTGTCATATTGTTCGTGATAGAAGGCAACTTTCATGTAATTATAAAACACATTTTAAAAGTGCTTATTGTGTAGATTCTGTCAAGTAAGTGTGACATAATAGAGAAAGCACTGCGAACACTGGTAGCATAGCCTCTTATTTGAAGATAAATTGTATGCAAATGTGTGTGTGTGTGTGTGTGTATTAACTAAAATGGCTTTCTGTTTCTCTCAGCATGACTGAACTTTAGACAGGTTTCTTCCTGACCCCAGGCCCTGACCTCCCTTTTCTTAGATCATTTACGTGAGAAAACTCACCATTGTGAATTCTTTCCCTGCCTCTTTGTTAATGTTTTTAAAAATCCCTTGCCAATCATACACCAAGTACTATCTTCTCAATGGCATGAGATTACATTTTGAAATGTGATCATCAAGGAAGATAACGCCCTATTTGCTGGTCTCTGAGGTAGGGCAGGAGCCTATGGACAAGTAAATAGCAAATGCAGGAGCCTGATCACAGAGAAAAACATGGTTTGGTCTTCAGTTACCCATTATTATTTGCTAAAATCTTCCTGTGCAGACTCAGACTTGCACTTTTCAGACTTGCACTTAAAGAGGGACTTCCTGCTTAGCTATGAGGAATTCCACTACCTGGAGGCCTCCAGCTATCTCCTTCACATCAAACCAAGGACATGCCTTTCTTGGAGTCCTCTGGAAAGTGACTAAGCCATATAGTGGGCGCTGGAATGTGCTTCCAATAATGGCTGGAGGCAGGGTGGATACAAGGGTCCTTTCCACCAAGCTCATGATGACACTAACAAGCAAACTTTGATCTAGAGCTCTCCTATGGCCTGGCACAGACCTTGCCAGTCAGTCTGTAATGCATCTGAAAGCTACCCCTGCCCAATTCTGCCTTCTTTCCTTCTATTTTATTCCCAAAACACCTTGCACATTTCTTATTGCATCTCAGGGTCTACTTTCCAGGGAAACCAACTCCAACACTTCCCCCAAACGACATATACATCAGCAGTTTTCAACTGGTGTGCTGTTGCACACTGGTGTGCAACACCTGACTTCTTAGTCAGGGACACTGACCTCTTTTCCCTTAGACTGTCAAATAAAGAAATGACAACAGCCAACACAACGATAGTCATCTGATGTGAATGATTAAAAATTGTACCCGTTTTTGTCAGATTGGCAAAAATATATTTTCTGATATGCCGCAGAATTTTAGTGATTAGTTTATGTGCGCTATGAGATGAAAAAGGTTGAAAATTGCTGATATATTCCAACAGATATTAAGACTATGAAGGCTAAACATTAAAATGGAAAGGAGCAAATGCTGCTGGCAAGTAGAAACTCCCCGTGAAATTTCTAATAGAGAGACAGTCATCAAATGATCTTCACTGTGCAAAAGGGCCAACCGCAAGCTCCTTAAACAACATGTATGTTTTCAAATTACCCTAAAAATAAATTTTAAAAAGTTAAAAAAATCACTACTGAGAATACTTAAATTTTTCTTTAGTATAAAAATATGATGTTAATATTAATGGTACTGCCTTTTAAAAAATATTATTTCTACTTTTTCCTCTGTGCATTTCTGATTCATTCTTATTTTAAAGATTTTATTTATTTACTTTTAGGGAGAAGGGAAGGGAGGGAGAAAGAAAGGGAGAGAAACATCGGTGTGCAAGAGGTTATGGATATGTTGCCTCCCATTCATCCCCAACTGAGGACCTGGCCCACAACCCAGGAATATACCCTGGCTGGGAATTGAACTGATGACCTCTCAGTTTGCAGGCTAGCTTTCAATCCACTTTTGAGCCACACCAGCCACGGTAGGAGCTGCCTTTTTTTAGAAGAGAGTATAGAGAAGATAAATGGTGATGGAAGGAAATTTGACTTGGGGTGGTGAACCCACAATACAATATACAGATGATATATTATGGAACTGTACACCTGAAACCGATATAATTTTATTAACCAATGTCAACCCAATAAATTCGCTAAAAAAGAAAAATAAATACATAAATAAAAATAAAAGAAGAGCTGTCTTTTTCTGAGTACCTAATCTGTGCCAGGTATTATTATCACATTACACATGCTTTCTTTTATTTTCCCAATATATCTTTTTTCGAGTTTTATTGAACATAATTTTCTTATGTAATCTCCATAGTAATGTATGTTATTGCCTTGTTTATAGATGAGGAAACCAAGATTTAAAAACTACATAAATTGTCAAGGATCCCACAGAGGCAGGATTCAGATCCACATAAGGACAGAGGGATGCTCAGGCTCTTCCCCACGACTCTGCTGGGGCAGCTTACATGTGCCGATGCCATACAGGTGCCAGGCTTCACACGAACTACTTCATGTCATCATCATGACAGCCCTTAAGACAGGTACAATTGCTATCTACATTTTACAGATAAAATAATTAAGTTCAAGTGAGTTTGTGTGATTCAAAAAGAGTAAGTCTTCTAGGTAGAAGAGTTGGTATTTAGACCAAGGCAATCCGATTTCAGAGCTTAGCACTATAAGCTGTGATGCTTCCAGTAGGTCGACCTGTAGTAATCCAATTTACACAGATCCTCAGAAACAGCATTGTCAGCTATATCCCAGTTAAAGTTATCACAGGAAATTGAAGGGCTATCCAGTGTCAGTTTTGCTAGGACATACTGTACTTATTAAACTTTCGTCTCTACTTCATGTTGACATGGGGGGATCCTATCACTCAATGTTATTTACTATTAAACCTGCCTGCTGCTTTTATAGAAATTAAAGTTGAATATGTGGTAAGCTCCAGAAAGTTATGTGTACTTTGATGTACTTAGAGAGCTTCCAGGTGTTCAAATGAAAAATGACAGGCTGGTCTTAACTTTCCACTGAAATGTTTAACCAGAACAGTTTCTGGGTCTGAGCCTTTCCTCTTTGAGATGTGACAGAGAAAAGAGCAGACAGAATGTCTGCCTACCTGTCATTCCTTCAAACACCACTTTCGTGCCCCTGGGCCATTCCTCAAGCTCTTACCTCCAACTAGAATTCTCTTAATTTCTTTCACTATCTATCTAAATCCTTTCATCTTTAAGATCTGGCTCAAACCCCACTTTCTCCATGAAAACTCCACAACCTTTTTCCTCTGTACAACCACCGACCATATTCTTTGAGAGAATAAGTGATTCTGTGCTCCCACATTTTTATGCATTTATTTAGTGTACCCCATCATGTGTATAGTATATACATATTCTGTGGTATGTGATATCATGCATGTATATGCACATCCTAGATTGTTAGTTCTTTGAAGGCAAGGACCATATATTTTAATTATTCTTTCTTTTTAAGATTTTATTTATTTTTATTTTTGGAGAGAGAGGAAGGGAAGGAGAAAGAGGAGAGAAACATCAGTGTGTGGTTCTTCTTGCATCCCCCCTACTGTGGACCTGGCCTGCAACCCAGGCATGTGCCCTGACTGGAAGCAAACCAGCAACGCTTTGGTTCCCAGGCTGGGGCTCAATCCACTGAGCCACTCCAGCCAGTGCTATTTTAATTATTCTTGAACTTTCTGTGCCTAGCAAGTGTCTGGCACATCCAAATGCTCAGGTTGTTAGATTTATATTTAAGAATCTAAGAATATTTAAAGGTATAGATTGGTATTACTTATTTAGCCAGATTCAATAGGACTGAAATTTCTGGTAGATGTGTCAGGAACATTCACTCATCCACAGATCCATTAATAACCTGTCCGGGACAGTGGAGGTCAGAGACCATGTTTATCTTATTTCACAATGGCACAGCCGGCATATAGCATGATGTCTGGCACACATGACATCTGCTTATCACATAGCTACTGAACCAACATTGTAAGGTCATTATTCTTACAAGCCTTCCATAAGACACAATGTAACTCCTACCTGTATATTATTATTATTATGAAAAACCTCTTATTTTAAACATTATATTCCCAGGTCAAAAAAGGGGAAGTAACTCTTAGTCAACATAGGGACTTGGTGACCTGCTCCATCAGCGTACTCATAAATTTGTTCTGTTAGGCACTGGATGACATAATTTAGCAACAATCAAGATTCCTGTGACTTTCCCACCATTACTGGCTCATATTACAACTAATGGTTAAATAGCATTCTGATAAATCACGTCTTTATATGAGCACTAAAGAACAGCCCATGAGCTAATGGGCCAGGTGTACTGCAACTAACTCAAAGGCCTCTCCTTTTCTGGCAGAGCTTCAGCCACTGCCTTTCAGTCTGACATGATCTGGCCAGCCCTTCCACACCTGGGGGACCTTTAATGCTTCTGAACACAAATAAAGGCCTCCATACCCACACCCACCCACTCACTCACCTGCATGTCTTTTTCCAGCCAGAATTTCATAATGGACCTCATGCTTCATTTGAAGTGACACTTTCATTCTCCCCTGAGGGTCCTGTATATTCTCCAGTAAACTCAATACCCATAGGTGGTGAATCACTCTGTGAGAGTGGATGATGATGTCTTGTTTAAAATAAGAAAGATGGAGAAGCCCCAGTAGCCTAACGGATAAGGCATTGGCCTCCTAAAATAAGAATGATGGGAGGGCCCAAGAGAAAATTAGAAAGGTAGAAAGCTGTCAGAAATCAACTCAAGGAAATAGTGAGGAGCTTTTGTCACTATGTCTATTTAGGACATGTTTTAGTACCAACAAAACACAAGGTTTTTCCCTTTATAAAGAAATTTTCTCGCCCTGGCTGGTGTAGCTCAGTAGATTGAGCTCAGGCTGTGAACCAAAGGGTCGCAGTTCAATTCCCAGGCAGGGCATATGCCTGGGTTGCAGGCCAGGTCCCCAGTATAGGCCATGTGAGAGGCCACACAACCACACATTGATGTTTCTCTCCCTCTCTTTCTCCTTCCCTTCCCCTCTCTCTAAAAATAAAAAAAAAGAAATAAAATATTTTAAAAAAGAAATTTTCTCTGTGAATGTTTATAGTTGCATTATTCATAATTGCTCAAAGGTATAAACAACCCAAACTTCCATCAGCTAATTAATGGACAAACAAAATGTAGTATATCCATATAACGAAGCATCATTTGGCCATAAAAAGGAATGCTTTACTGTTGCATACTACAATGACGAGTCTTGAACATATTAAGTAAAAGAAGCCAGGCTCAAAAATGCCACACATGTGATTCCACTTATACAAACTCTCCAGAATTTACCCATCTACAGGGACAGAAGATAGATTAATACCTGGGGGAAGAGGTGATAAGGTGTTGACAGCTAAAGGATATGGGCTTTTTGAGGTGACGAAAGTATTCTAAAATTTGCTGTGGTAATGGTTGCAGTTATTTGTAAATATACTAAAATCTATTGAATTGGACACTTATAAACGGGTGAATTGTATGGCATGTTAGCTTGCTAGGGCTAACATAACAAAGTACCACAGACTTGGTGAATTAAGCCACAGAAATTTATTTTCTGTTTTCTGAAGTCTAGAGCTTTGACATCAAGGTGTTGGTAGAGTGGTTTTTTCTGAATGCCGTGAGAGGACCATTTGTTCTAAGGCACTCTCTTTGACTTGTATAATAGGTAACTATCTTCTTCATTCTGTCTTCACATGTTCTTCCCTCTGTATATGTCTGTGTCCACATTTCTTCCTTTTATAAGGATGCCAGTCATATTAGATTAGGGCCCACTCTAATAACCTCATTTTAATTTAATTACTTGATAAAGATCCTATCCGCAGATATGATCACATTCTGGATCATATGCTAGGTTAGAAGGTTAGGACTTCAACATATATATTTTGAGGGGATACAATTTAGCCTATAACATATGGTGTCCCCCTAGACATTGGACCTGATACTTAGATAGGGCTTACCTAGGTAGGAGGAGGTTAAGTAAGAAACACACCTGCTCACCACAGAGAAGACCTCTGCTGCTTTTGCGATTGATCCAAGCTCACTCTACCCCTGAGTCTACGAGTGTGCAACTACAAGAGTACAGTAGGAATACACCAAGGTTCATAAAACTAGCGCCCATAATTTGAATCTAATAACTGACATGTTTATTTAGCCTGCACAGTATTTTCACAGTTTTTGAATTTGAATCTTTGAGTTCAAGGCACACTAGAATTTGCTGTATTTTATTACACATGGCATGCTTTATTCATTTTATTTTATTACACATGGCATGTTTTATTCATTTTATTTTATTACACACTGCATGCTTCACTCATTTATTAACTACTTAAACATTTGGGCTTGAGACATTAGGAACAAATACATTGACTGGCCACAGCATCTCTTGGAATGTCTAACACATAATTATTATTTAAAAAATAGCTGTTTTGTGATTTACTGTTCAGTGTAGAGGAACATTTATGTGAGAGTTTGGATAAACTCGCTATGTTTTTCTGGACTGTGTACACTAGTTAGTTGGCAAGATCTAAATCTGCAATGAATTCCATTTTCAAAGAAGAATTGGGTATGAGGAAGTTTCGAATATAAACAAATAATTTTATTTAAAATTCCAATCAAAATATTATTTGAGGCATTTTCCTTCTTAGGTTAAAAGTCATATATGTAGGCAAGTAGGTTAGGACTTTGATATAGTGCAGCTACATATATTTGAATATAACATGGGTTCCATTATTTGCCTCTCGTAGAGTATTTTATATGAATAAGATTCATGTATTAGGGTTAGCTTACACCTGTATTTTTTTCCCCAAGCACTTTGGAGGATGGTACTATTAGAGTTTATTTTTAATTTCCTTACATCACAAATTCTTTTTGTGAAAGATTGTATTTATTTTTAGAGAGAGGGAAGGGAGGGAGAAAGAGAGAGAGAGAGAGACATCCATGTGTGAGAGAAACATCAATCAGAAGCCTCTCGCATGCCCCCAACTGGGGACATGGCCCAAAACCCTGACATGTACCCTCACCAGGGATCAAACCAGTGACCCTTCAGTTTGCAGGACATCGTCCAACCCACTGAGCAACACCAGTCAGGGACCATCACAAATTCTTAACCCCATTATATCACATTGGTGAAATTTCCAAGAAGGTACAGTTTACTCCTATTATAGGATATTATTGATTTCAGTCAAAACAGCACACTTCCCGTAGGAAGAATTTAACTGTACTCAGAACTATTGTTTTGAACCCTGGGCTTCTGATCGTGTCTTCATTTCAGAGGGAGAACTTGGAATAGTCTGCATAATGACCTACAGAGTTTTCTACACCCTGAAGCAGAACAGACCCTTCCTCTGGAATTACAGGTGTTACTCATAGCACCTGTAACTTCCTTGCTTTGCTTAATGAACCTTATACCAGTATTTTTGACAGTCAAGTGTGCATTGGCATTATCCAGAAGGCTTGTTAAAGCAAATTCCTGGACTCCACCTCTAGGGCTTCTGAATAAGTAAGTCTGTAGTGAGGCCTGAGGATTTGCGTTTTTAGTAAGTTTCCAGATGATGCTGCTGGTCCTTGAGAATCACTAACCTACATAACGAATGTGAGCCCTGCCTCTCCACTTCACCTGAAACATGGCCTCATCCTAATTTTTAAAATTTGTGAAAAGTTTTGGGGAAGGAGTCTCACTGACTAGTTTATAAGTGTGCAACCTTTCAATCTGCGAGACCGTGGCATCTGTTTGTGGAGAGACCTCGAGGAGGCATGGGGAGCAGGCTAAAACGGCTAATGGCCACCGTACTCTTTCTGTGAGTAGGTGTAGAAAGAAGAGTAAAGAAACTTTTTCTTGAGTATTATAGAACATCTGCTTATTTTATTCATGGTATTTTATTTTGAAATTGTCAGATTCAACGGCTTGACAAAATGATTAGTGGTCACTGGAGTTTTGCATTTGGAATCATGAACTAGCAAATGAAATAAGACAGACAGATCATATTTGTGAAACCCATTATGACATGCATGGGTCATAAAAATGGGAGGGAATAGGGAATATGGAATAATAGTTACTCATTTGTTCTTCAAAGCCAGGCCTTATTTTATAATATGGAGTAAAACATCTTTTTATCAACTTGGGCTCATTTCAAAATTGTGGATTTCTTCAAAATTGTTCACACTGAGGTTTTGTTTCTATATTTATTGAAAATGCTGACATCAATAATTGTTCCTGTTAAATCCATATTTTTTTACATACATGTTTTATTTTTCCTTTTATTTAAATTAACTTTATTAGGGCAACATTGGTTAATAAGATTAAATGAGTTTCAGGTGGACAACTGTATAATCCATCATCTGTATGTTCCATCGTGTGCTCACCACCCAAAGTCTAGTCTCCTTCTGTCACCAAATATGTGACTCCCTTTCCCCTTTTCATCTTCTCCCACCCTCTTTCCCCTCTGATAACCATCATACTGTTGTCTGTGCCTATAAGTTTATTTGTTTGTTTGTTGCTTTTTATTTTATATCCCACATGTATGTCAAGTCATACCATTCTTGTCCCTTTCTGACTTATTTCACTTAGCATGACACTTTCAAGATCCATTCATGTTGTCACAAATGGCAACATTTAATCATTTTTTATGGCCAAGTGTTATTCCACTATATAGATGTTCCACATCTTTTTTATCCAACCATTGATTGAAGGATACTTAGGTTGTTTCTATGTCTTGGCTATCGTGACTAATGATGCAATGAACTCAGGGGTACATACATCTTTATAAATAAGTGTTTTTAAATTTTTAGAGTGGATACTCAGAAAAGGGATTGCTGGGTCATATGGCAGGTCTATTATTAATATTTGAGGTACCTCCATACTGTTTTCCATAGAGGCTGCACCAACTTACATTCTCACTAGCAGTATACAAGTGTTCCCTCTCTTCCACATCCTCTCCAACACTTGTTTCTTATTGTTTGATAATAGCTATTCTAACAAGTGAGAGGTAGTAGCTCATTGTAGTTTTGATTTGCATTTCCCTTATAGCTAGTGAAGTTGGGCATTAATAGGAGTTTTATACATGTAATTAATTTGAATCTTATAACAACCCTATAAGACATTATCCAATAATATTATCCATTATTATCTTTTTACAGAAATCGAGGCTTCGAATATTTCAATCACTTTCCCGTGGTCACACTTTCCTAGTCAGATTTGGTATAGGACCTGAGGGCCTGTTTTTTTTTTCACTTTTAAAACTTCCTCCACATAATTTCAAAAGTGCTGCACCAGATATTCATAGCAAGAAACTGACTAGGGCATCGCAGTAGTAAAGCAAAATGGGGATCTCTGAGGTTCCCGGAGATTTCTCATTTGAAAGTCGAACGAGACATTGGGATTGTTTTTGGAAAGTCTGATCTAATGGTTGAAAAAAAAGGCTAAAAATTTCAGTATTTTGTTACTTTTGCCCAATTTTTTAAAACCGATTTTTTATTATTTTGCCCACATTTTGAAGGCAAATATGTGCTAAGAGCTATAGGGAAGAAAGAAAAATATACTCCAAAGGAAAAGATGTTAATGACTATAATGTTATGACAGAATAAACTTCAGTGTTAAGTCTTCAATGTTAGAGTATTTTGTTATATTATTTAATTTATGCTCATGCATCCAAGTTTGCCTTTTCTCTCTCATAGCTTCTGATTTTTAGATTAAGGTAAAAACCCACATTATTTTCATGCAGCTCAGAAAACTCAGTGGCTTTGTTTCTGCAGGACTCAACCACAGGCTGACAGAGGGTGATGTCAGCTCCCAATTAACAAGGTGGGAGTAGTATTTACTGCTATGAAACTTAAGTGTGTCCAGACCATACCCTGTCCTTTAAATGACACACCCCAGCAGTTAATTTGTGCTGATTTATGAATGACATAAGAAAAAAGTCAACATTAGCTTCCTTTTGCATGGGGCATGAACATATAAATCAATCTTGTGGCTGACTTTGCCAGGTGATTCTACTTACACATTAGAGTTTGGCCTTCCAGTTACTTGGTTTGAAAACAGTGGGATCCTTGCCCTGACCTCCACTGTCCTGGACAGGTTATTAATGGATCTGTGGATTAGTCAATGTTCCTGACACATCTACCAGAAATTTCAGTCCTATGTTCTATGAATATCACATTGCCACTCCTTTTGCTGTAAAATGAATTTCTTGGACAGAGGCTTCACTGAGGACGCCACGGCAGTGAATAGGTACTCACGGCAGTCCAGGAATGGTGGTCTAGGTAAAAGCACTGTGAGCATGGAAAAAAAATTGAATCTGGGACACCTTATTTAAAACTGATCTACCTTATTTAAAACTGATCCCTGCCTGCTTCCCTGACACCTATCTTTATACTTTATTTCTCTGTTACTCACCATTTTATATATTATAAGTATTTTACACATTCATTTTTTAATATCTGTCTTCTTCCACTGGAATGTAGGCTGCATTTGTTTGTCCATGTTTATTGTTGAATCTATAGTGCCTAGAATAGGGCTGGGCATGTAGTAGGTTCTCAACAAATACTTGAAAAATTGAATGTTTTCCAGAAAAAGTAACTTCTGACTGCAGTTAAGACACCTTGAGTGAATATTTGTTTTGGAGCAAAGCCAGAGATTAACATTACCTACCTCTGCTCTCTCTTTGGCCAGAAAATTTGACAGGCTGTGATATGGGGTGGTAAGGTCTAGTATGGCATGCTGTGTTTCACAGCAGGAGAATGACACTTAGGGGCACTTTCTGAATGAATTGTATTAGCCCAACTGTACTCTTTTGCCAGTCTCTGTAACTCACTTGTGAGTTGGATAGCTGGATTTATGTCTTTAATTAGAATCATGAAAAATAGCAAGTTTAAAAGTCGAAAGGACTGAACCATATCCCTGCCTTTGGAGAATTGTTTTTTTTTTCCCCACAAGCAAATCAACTGGTCACTGACATATTATTGTTAATGTATCTAGGTGATGTTAACACTGGGCATCTAATCCAGATCTAGAGGCTCCAAGAAGGAACCACCTCTGACAAGACAATGGCATGTAGGTAAAGCAGAACTGTGAGTTTCTGAGTAGAGGTTTCAGGGAATGTTAGTTTCACAGGACAACAAGACTGTAAAATCTCCATCCCCACCCTCCAAGCTCTTGAGTGACCAGCTGCAGCCACTAACTGCTAAGTGTCAGTCTTCTTGATCCTATAAGTTGTCAAATTACTCAATAGTGTCTCTTCTAAAAGAGGCATAAGCTTTTGTGCTTCATAACCTCTAACAAACATGCCAAGCAGCTTAAGAAATTATGCTGAATCAGAAACAATACGGCTGCCAATTTACACATGTCAAAGGTTTCTTAGCACCAAGTCAAAGTTTGCTTTGACTACCAAAGCCTGTGATGGTAGGTCCAAGTTCCCAGCAAGTCAGGAATGAAGGTTCTAACAGAAAGGTTTACTTTTTTGTTGTTGTTTCTCGATAAAATTTCTCCTGTATTTTCCTCACTCCCATGACACTCACTATGTCATGCCCCATCATGTTATGCCACGCGACATCCCACAGTGTGGTGGAAAATAACTTTAAATAGACTAGGGGATTAGATGTCTCTGTAGAGTTTGTCCTCAGGTAAGTAGCACATGAGTACACAGTTTGTATCATCATAGGTGCTAACACCTGAGACTTCTGCAGTGGTCACTCTATAGGGCTATTAAGTTAGCAGTGAAGCCCGGCATTGAATCAAGTGGTGGTGATTTGGGTGAAACACATAAAAGCAAAGAGCTAGAACTCTGGGAAAGAGAAGCAGAAATCAGAAAGAATCATGCATATATATCTACGTGGAAGAGTAGTAGAACCAACGAAAAGTCCTTAAAATACATAAGTTTTCAAAGGGCTAGGTTTCCATGCATTTTTATACTTATCTTCTTTAGCTTCTGCTAATTATACATAGAATTCCATAAAGCAGCAGCCTTGAAATGGCAGAAGTAATCATCCCAGTTTTGGGTAATTGGCCCTTTTTAAGGGTTCTACCTCATCATTCCTTTCTATTGTCCACCATTAGTATCCACCCCCTTTGCCCTGCTCTGTGTTTGTGTCCTCTTGCTAGGAGAATATTCTGTCTGATATAATAGTCTATAGTAGGAGCAGCCTCAGGAAATAGACCTTCTTCTGGAGGAGACTCTGATACGAGGGTTGCCCACATATTTTGTGGTCACATGAATGGCCATCTTGCTAGGTAGAAATCGAACCCCGGTATGAGTGGCAGGTAGTGGTGTCATGATGTCTGACATTCTCACTGCTGATGGTGTGAGATGGTGGGCGGCTGAAGAGCAAGGTTTCACGTCATCAAGTAGAGGTTACATCCAACTGCTACACAGCAACATGATGACAAAGACTGTAGATGTGTTAACTGCATCTGAGTGTGTTAGAGAGCTTGTAAAGAGAAAACAATAAGTTTAGGCCTTAAACTTCCAACTCTAAGCACGAGCGAAGAATCAGAAAACTTTTCCAATGGCAGGAATGTGGCCATGTGTAAACAACATGGAATTCATGTCAGCAGGACTGATCTGGAATAGTCATGTGTCCCAGATTCAATTTTTTTCCATGCTCACAGTGCTTTTACCTAGACCACCATTCCTGGACTGCTGAGTACCTATTCACTGCCGTGGCGTCCTCAGTGAAGCCTCTGTCCAAGAAATTCATTTTACAGCAAAACGAGTGGCAAAGTGATATTCATAGAACTTACTGGTATTAGTACAAATTGCATCATCCAAAACCAAACCAAGATGGAGAAGGAACGGAGGTGGTAAAAGCAATCAACCCAACGTACAGGGAATAGGGGGATGTATTGCCTGCTGAGAACTAAAATTAGTAATAAAACTGACCAAAAGTCAATCTGCCTTTTATATAATCCCTATGTGCTGGCAAATCTGAACATCAGTGATCAAATTTTCCGCAAGGGTGACTGTTTCCTTTACCCTTCATAGGTTCTTTACTGAGTACTAGTTAAAGTAGCATTTAAATATCCAGATTATTCTTTACAAAAATTATTAGGCCACTATCAGGGGCAGAGGTTTTCAAAAAGATTTTTCTGTAGAGCATGGGCGTCAAACTCATTTTCACCAGGGGCCAGCCACATCAACCTCGAGGTTGCCTTTAAAGGGCCGAATGTAATTTTTAGGACTGTGTAAATGTAACTACTCCTTAATAGTTAAGTGAGAGCTTGGCGCTGCTGCCGGGTAGAAACAAGGTGCCAGGCCAGATAAAACAAGGTGGAGGGCCGGATTTGGACCATGAGCCTTGCGTTTGCCACATGTGCTGTAGAGTCTCCTTCCCTTCATAGGGTAATCTTAGAGTAGTCTTACATTCTTTTTTTAACTTTTAAAAAATATATTTTATTAACTATGTTATTACAGTTGTCCCAATTTTTCCCTCTTTGCCCCCTCCACCTAGTACCCCCATTCCCTCCAACATTCCCTCCTTAGTTCATGTCTATGGGTCTTGCATATAAGCTCTTTGGCTTCTCCATTTCCTATACTATTCTTAACATCCCCCTGTCTGTTCTGTACCTATCAATTTGTGCTTCTTAGTCCTTGCACCTTTCCCCTCATTTTCCCTCTTCTCCCCACAACTGATAATGCTCCAAATGATCTCCATATCTATGATTCTGTTCCTGATCTTCTTGTTTGCTTAGTTTGTTATTTGGATTTAAGTATTTGTAGTTGTGAGTTTATTGCCATTTTAATGTTCACCATTTTTATCTTCCTTTTCTATGTTCTTTTATGTTCTGAAGCAGAAAACTTTACAATTGTACCCGAGAACTGCACTTTTAAAGAGTGCAAGCATCACATTATAAAAAGAATCTTGACATCTCTTAAATTAGCTTCAGATCATTAAGTAAGAGACAGAACAACTCAAGGCTAAAATATTGTAGATCATTGTTGAATAAGAATCAATCAGAAAATAAGACAAGCAAATATGAAATTATAACAATAAAAATAAAGGAATCATTTTAAAAATATGTATTTCATTTTACCAGATAGGATGCAAAAACACTCATCTGCTCTGTTTAATTTTGTAGAACTAGCAAATTCTTCAAGTATGCCAGACACCACAAACAATTCTCAGAAAGTCTTGAGCAAAAGGTGGAAAGAAGCCCATGATGGGATTAGGTTGGGCAGAGAGGTACCACTTGGCAGACCTCGATATGCCAGAAACCATCCAGATTTCAAGGCTTATTTCATCCTTTAGGGGTGTCCAACTTTTGGCCTCTCTGGGCCACATTGGAAGAAGAGTTGTCTTGGGTCACATATTAAATACACAAACACTAACAAAAACAAAAAATTCTCAAAATGTTTTAAGTAAATTTACGATTTTGTGTTGGGCTGCATTCATAGCCACCCTAGGTCACGTGGAGCTGGCAGGCCATGGGTTGGACACCCCTGCTGGGTGCTCCAGGGATGGTGCTTGTGATCTTTTCAAACCTGGTGTACTGACCACTGTCCTGCCCAGATGCCTTGCCCCCAAGTCTTTTTCAGCAGCACTGTGCTCTTTCCCGGTGTTCTCTGGCCTCTGTATTCTTTGCTGCCAAAGTCTCCACTTTGTCAGAGGACTGTCCTTGGGCACATAAACTGCCTCAGCAATATAAGAACTGTCTGCGACTATTTCTATCCACTGGCTGACTGCCAATGACGGACTGAGGCGAGGGTACAAAAGCTCAGCTCCTTTGTTTCAAAAGGTGGGGCAAACCCTGCTGTGTCATTTACATTCCAGAGTTTCCCAAGGGACAGTGCTGAGACGGGACTCCATCATGCTCCTGCTTGGCTTTTTCCTCTTCTCTCTCGTCCGTCCCTCTCAGTTCTCTCAACTCCTGAAGTCACTTCTGTAATAAACCACCCATTCATGAATCCTTATCTCAGATTCTGCTCTTAGGGAACCTGGCCTAAGACAACTAATAAAAATATTTGAAACCTAAAAATGAATCGACACCCAAACTAGAAAACTACCAAATTGGAATACATATTCATATATCACATATACACAACCACAATGAAATAAATTTCTATAAAACATGACAGCAAATCAATGTCTATTGCAACTGAACTAAGTTGATTTAATTACATATATATTTAATCCACAATGTGTATATATTCCAATATAATATTAATGATGCTGGGAAATGTCATCTTCAAAGGCAACAGGGCTGTGGCCCTTTCTGATCCAGAAGCTGGTGAGGAAGGATGCTGCCCTCTTACCCACATCATTTACAGCATGCCTTCTGCTCAGGAAGTGGGTCCCATTTGGGTGGGGAAGACTGCATATTTTCCTTGAAGAAAAGTCTCTCTCTTCTCAAATAAGATAGACCCAGTGTACTTGTAGTTGTCTGACAGCTGCTAAACAGGTAAAAAAGCCTTTTATTCTACAATTATAGACCAATTGCATAATAGAAATGTAAATACTCTTTGAGTAGTATATAGACTAATGGTCACCCTAAAGTGTTTGTTATTGGCTAATTCATCAGCTTAGGTAGATAACGCATGTCAGATCCTTCTCATCTGGATTGGAGTTGAGGCCAAGGCTGGCAGGCATATTGAAAAAAAATGCAACTCTGAAGAGGTGGTAATAAGGAGCATAGCAAAAAGGCACTCACAGGGAGGCTGTTGTGCATAGGACAATCTCAAGACAGTTATGTTCAAGCACAGCTTGGCCTTTCTTCAACTGGGTGGTGTCAAAGGAACTGTATTTTGGAAACCAGCTGAAAGGAGATTTAACATTACTGCAAAGGTAGATTAGTATGATGAGAAATCACTGTAGGTTTCTCCTGTTTCCTCATTTAGATCTTAGTTTCTTAGAGTAGTGATGTTAAGCTGGTTTCTAGAAATTCTTTCAGCAGGATGCTCTGTCAGAAGCCTAAATATTAGTGGTAATATACTCACCTGGTAATGCCAGAAGTGCTTCAGACACCTGAACTTGTGTCAGTTTTCTTGGGGGAACGGCACTCAATCTGTGGTTGTTCCAAAGTGGGCTACAAGTTCTTTTCATTGGCCTTTGGATTGGAAAAGCCTGGGACCCAATATGTAGTTTTTGTTGTATGTATTACAAAGTATACACGAATGCTGATGGTTTGCTAGAAATTTTCTTCTCTTACAAAGAATGGGAACACATTGGACACATTATATTGATTGGTGATGTGGATTTTTTTTAAGATTATGAAAAAATTCTTTTCAGATTTTCTTGAAATAGAGTCATTCTTCAACAGATCATTTTTACATCAGGAACTTTAGGATAATATTTCCTTTGACGTGTCCTCTTACCTTGTAAATCATGCTTCGGTGGGACCATTCCCTCTGTGAAAGAGTGGATTTTGGTGCTTCAGGGGAAGGGTGCCAGAACTCGGTCCCCAAGAGAATACAGGGAGTCTGCTCAGCTTTGACTGTTAAATTAGATTTTACTTTGTGTCTACAGCCTGCAAATTAGCTCAAAATATAGGCTTTGCTGAGAATTAAAGGTGTCAAAAATTTCTTAAGCCTGTTGAGGCCCCAGTGTGGTGAACTCACCTATTTCTTCCATATCACATAGAAGGTGCCCCCTCCATCTGTGGTTCTAGGCATGAAGCTTACTGCATAGAAGGTGGGTTCTCAAACTTGTGGGGAAGGACCACTTTCCTAAAGTTTCCATACATCTTGAACCTAAGGTTTTGTAAAATGTAATGAAAATAAATTATGAAAAGTCAAATAGGAAAACAAATGAGTATAAAATATAAGCCCTACCCTTTAAAATTAGATGTAACATATAAAATTACTTTGCCAAATTACTTACGTGGTCATAAAAGTGTACTCTCAATTTCTGTGTGTATCATGTTGTGGGCTGGTGATAGTCCATGGACTGGAGACTGTTTGAGTAGCACTGGTGTACAGAAATTGGAAGGCTAGAAATCTGTACCCTCCTGCCCTGGAAATTTTAGAGAAGAGAGAGAAGCAGATCAAGAATACACAATACAAGCCTCTTTTGTTCTTCCCACTGACATTGACTTCCATCATGGCCAAGGGCAAT